>JAHWFP010214677.1:0-10822 GCA_023313725.1 Lithobius niger | reverse complement strand
CCCCTTCCCCCACTTTAAAGAGTTCACCCGCTTCCCTCCTATAAGGCGTACGGATGCACAAAACATCTTGCTGATTAAACCTTTTATTGAGCTCTGACTATCATTTCGCTCCTAAAATACTGGTATGCTTACGGCTATTTAATTCAATGCATATTTTATTTTGGTAATGACCTTAGGATTAGGAATCTCGGTAATCTGACGACACACACACACACACACACACATGCTTTGACAGCACACAGCCAAGAGGTCGGTCTTACTGTTGCCAACTTCTCGCACCCATACATACACACGCTTTGACAGCACGTGTGTACTGCATACCATTATACGCACACCAAGACTTCATGACAAATGTTCTAAATTGTCTACCAAACTGTTGAACTTAGAATCAAGCCCGTGCCATTTTACAAAAAGTTCCAGCTTTCCCGGTCTTCCCCTTACGTTGTTTTATTACTTATTCAACCAAGAACAAATCGGGAACGTGAGTTTTCTGGATTTCACGCATGACTCGAAGATAAAGAATCACCACCTCATGCTTACAAATCGAGATAAGTCGTACTGGCTCCGTCATCCAAGACTTTAAGTTTTATGTAGTAGTATGAGAAAGCTTCTTTGTGTTGAATATACGTTAGCATACTGTTTCCTATCATTCAAAAACCTTTGTTTACTCCTTGACTTGTTTTTTTTACTAGTCAAAACATCTAAATATTTGGCTTTATCGATGCCCGAATGACGACGACTAACACCTTTACAACTGAACTTGTCGGTGGTTTCTGAAAAGCAAGAGTAGGTATTACTGCAAAGAGAGATCATACCGCTTCCTGAAAATTCCATGTTAAATAAACCGGGTGTACGTTTATCGTAAGCTTGATGGTCTGGTTTGTCAGTTCTTCGAAACCATAAATGTTTCTCCCTGTCATACTGCTCTCGCATAGTGGGTTTGATAATGTCATCCAGTGATTGTGCTGCTATTGCCGTATAAAATGAGTCAGTATCTGTTTGACAGAGCGGAATCCGAACGATCCACTTATAGCAGCCAAAAAATCGTAATAAAATTCCAGCATGCGTAGCTTTGCGTACTGATAAACAAAAAACCAATATGCAAAGGTAAGTACTCGTATTCACTTCGTGGCAGTCGGGAGTTATCTCCTCCAAACTTCGAAAGAATGGAGTGTTTACTTTTTTAGACGCTTTGGCTGTATCGCAGTAAAAAACGTCGCGGTGGCGTTCCTTATTAGTGAGAGTCCGCCCATAGCACGAGTTCCCAATCAATTTCATTGTTTCTGCAACAATAGCATTGTTACTGTCATTGTCGCCAGCTCTACGCGCATCACTAACATCTGTAGCAAACTGGGAAAAACAAGCTTCGGGTTTGTACTGGGCAATTTGATAAATCTTTTGAGATTTGCAGTCCGTGATCGAGATACCATTTCACGATGAGTGTCACCAGTAGAATTTTTTCTCCATGCATACTGCTGATAAGCGTACGTCTTGGTTTTTCAGATATTTGACTATCCTTTGCAAATTTCTCCATGAAAGGGCCAGCATCAGCGGGAGAAACGTTTACATTCTTGAATATTGGAGGTAATTCAGAAAACTGCTGGAGTTGGTGAGGTGGTACACTGATACCACATTCTACCACACCAAACAATTTATTATCCCGAATAGCTTCAATAATTCCATGTTCAGTGAGTTTATATTTACTCTGTAAAAAAAAAATTGTAGTATGTTTAATAAATGTTTTGATATCTGGGTTAGCTTTCTTTTGATCTAACCATTCACACTCGTGTATTTCCTCTAGTTGGTACCCAAGACCTTTTATGTATTGTGCATTTTTTGCTGTTTTACTACGACGTATTTCCGCATCAGGGATGTCTTTTCCCACCGACAAGGCACAGGTATGGGCGTGGTAGAAACACCCGGTGTACTGGTACACCTTATTATTACACCTTCTTATCAAAGCCATCTACAGCCAAGTGTTGAGGTCCCAGTAGTTTCTCTGTAGCGTTAAATTTATTTCGAATATTTGTGCCTGTCTGTTACTCACGCCAAAGCAACCATGCGACACGCAAAACTAGTTCCAGGGGGTGAATCACATTCCAGCTTCAAACCTGTTTCGATCCTTCGACGTAAGCAAAACCCTACTGGCATGTCTTTAGCTATGGCCAAAAGGCACAGCGCATTTGCATCAAAGCCTAATATACGCTGACACAACTTTGATGTTATACCTGGTTTGCCATCTCCACTTCCCGAATACGGGTTACACCCACCTATTGGTAACGATGAAAAACAATGGAAGGACCTCCAACTATATCGTCCTTGTACAGCTTATAAAGACCCTTTTGCTTTTCGCTGAATAAAGAAAAGGGTGTGTTAGGTGAATTTCTGAACGAATACCTCAATGAAATTCTTGGTAGAGAAATAGCATTTTTGAAAATGTCCAACTGCTTAGCTTTATAAAAAGCAAACATATTGTCGAGTGCGTGAATGAATGGTACAACGTCATGTACATTGTACAACATGAGAAAATCACGCATTGTTTCCATGTTGTGAGAAGACCACAATTCCTGGCAGTAAGCATATTCCTCTGTAGTAATGTTAGACTCCTTCAAAGTTGAATAAAATGCATTGCGTATTTTGCATCATCACGCAGTTTTAACATAATGAATGAACATGAAATGCCTTCCTTCCCAACCAACCCCCCTCCGTTTTAATTAATGAACTCGTCTAAGAATACACAATATTAGACACGCCCAGATGCGTTTGTTGTAGGGTGGTGAGGCTGCTATAAAAATCGAAACGTAGGCATCCACGCCAAGCTCACTTGCCGGCCGCTTTTTCCTGCTGAAAAACGATTGTTTTAATTTGTATTTTGTTTTAATTTTTATTGTATTTTATTTTTATTTTGTTGACTTTTGACTGTGTATAAGAGTTCCGTAACTGCGTTGACTCACCAGGTGTCACTAGTATGCAGAAAGCTGGCTGCAGGCTGGCTGACGAACGCACTGGCTGTACGCTCGTGCTTTATTTACAAAAATAAAACAATCCAACATTTTATGGCAAACCATAATTGCATACTACCATTAGTTAAACAGTTTGTTGATAATTCAGAACGCCGTTGCTAGTATGAAAAAGCGTTGGTTTCACGAGCACGCTGGCCGATGACGTCATCGCACGGGTGTTCGGCCGCTGTACGCAACCTTAAAACGACTACGACAAGCAACATTAATAATAAGCTTAGCCGATAGATGGCAGCGCCGTATGCAATCTTGATACGTCTACGACATGCGTCAGACTGTAACGAGTGAATTTTTTTAATTTATTAAATAATTTAATTTAATTACTTTAATTTACTTTAATGAAGAGGTAATAACGCAGTTTACTCCCATAGACCTCTGTGTTAAAAACTTCCATAGACTTAACACAGAACCGTCGCTAAGAACAGCTCAGAAAAACCCATAGGGTTTAACACAGGACCGCCACTCAAGTAAGGTACGAAAAATCCGTATTATACTACTTCGGGGCTCAAAAACTGGCCGTTTAAACAACATGAAACTTGATGTCAGGGTAGCCCTCGTCCGTACGCACATTTTAAGCCCAACCACAAGTCCGTGAGACCTCTGTGACCGGCTCTATTCGGAAAAAAACCTGTGACGACACTTGGAAAAAATGGCTAAGTCCCACAGGTATGCTGTTTCTCCGTAACCACTCATGTTTTAGGACTGAAACTTGGTAGCAATGGGTATTTCGTCGTCCTAAAGCGATCTAGCCTATCCCCAGGCCGTAGCTTGTCTAGTTCGTCCGCTATTGACGGTCGAAGTATTTAATATGGGTTTTTCTTATATAGGCCTACACACAAAGGCGGTTTATTTAATAGCGCTCCTTCTACTAGGGCTGTGAGTCTAAATTTTTTGAACGTCCAGGGGTTATAGTCCTGGGGCATATGTAAGGAAATATTGCTCCGTGGGATTTTTCGTGATGAAATTTAATGACCACCTGGAATACATTCCTGATATGCTCTATAATCATGCCTTACCAGGTGTTTTGCTTGAATTTGTGGCAGAAGGCCTGTGTGACGTCATAAATCCAAGATGGCGGCCACGTTTTGGACATATATGGGAATAATGGGTCGTACCTTCCCCCGGGGTTACCCAAAGAGAATTTTGTACTAAACATTTTATGTTTGCAATAAAATTCTGAACAAAAAAGGTTATTATGAATTTCGTGATATCTCCTACCGCTTCCGAGTTATAACCGAAATCTTATATATTTAACACTTTTCAAGCGCACTTATGTTGTAAAATAATATTTATTACCCAAATACACAATTAAAAGTTATTACTTACTCAATATCACGGGCCTAACTTCAACTTTTAAAGTTCAACACTCAAAAGCAAGCTGTTCTCGCCAACACAATACAAATCTATTACAAAGTTGTATAGATTTCAAACACAAATTTAAAGGTTTTCATCACAATCGTCGTCATCTGCGATATAATCAATGTCTTGGTCCCTATTTTCGCACACGTCTTCATCGCCGCCACAGATACACAGCTCCGCGCATTCCAGAGCTTGAGCTCTGCATTTACAGGGTACATTACATTTTCCTTTCACACAGGAACACCGTATTAATTGAAGAATCGATTCAGGTGCACATTGGAGAGTACACATAATTGGGTGTGGTCTCTCATTTCCCATCCAAATTCAGATGGTGGTGGCAAAGTAGGGTGTTGCAGAACAGCATGACGCCATTCCATGACCTTGTAATGTGCTCTTAGAATTTAAGGCGTCAGGGATGCTCTTGTAAGCGGCAGATTTTCATTTTGTGTCTTTTTTTTTGGAAAACGTCCACCAACGAAGCTTTCCAATGTCCGATATATTCGTCCCTGGTGCATATACCTTACAAATGTACTTTTCAATGACATTTATATCTTCATCCTTAAACTCTTCAAGTTTCCCGAGAGCATCAAGTACGTTCTTTCTTGCCCCTTTATATACTTTCCAAAAGGATGATTTTCCCTTTTTAGTGAGAGAACCTTTGACATCATATCCTGGCAGTGCGTGGAGGCCTAATACTCCTTTGACCTTTTCTGGCCCTATGGCAGAATATACTCTGTTTAGATCAATCATTCTACGGTTTGGTCCCACACCAGTGACAAACATGCAGTTATGTGGTAACGACTTTGACCACCACAATGCCAGTAGAAATACATCGGTGTCAAGTGAAAATATAATGGAGGGTAGTTGCTCCATACGCAATATGAAATATGCAATTTTAATTTGGTGTCTGCCTCTTCGTGACTACTTTGGGGCTCGCTTACGTCATTTGCTGAAAAAGATTCTGCTTCAGTCCTCCAGCACACTATTAGTTTCCTTTCAAGTTTACGTACATGTAACAGAGCCTTCTCTGAAAGATACGCTGTTAACTGGTCCTTTGTTTTACTGTGTGAGAGCAGGGTCTTCTTTTGTACTCAATATCCATTATTTTGCCGGCTCTTTTATTCCGCATGGCAGGTTTAAGGGCACGTGTCAAATACCAAATTGAGTTACATTATATGTTAACAAAGTGTGATTTATTCTGTTGTTGAACTCCATTGCAAGATCGCGACTTGTTTTAACGTGGTTTTTTTCAATGATTGTAGTTCAGCCATTTCGTCAAGAACAGAAACACAATACGATTGCACATTCATATACTCTTGTTCATTTGAGCTCTCCTCAAGCTCTGGCAAAGGGACCGTCACGTAAAGAAATGCTATTAAAGAGCAGCAGGGCCTAGTCTGGGTTCAGACGATGTCTCACCACGTGAACACTATCCAGACGAGTCGAGGCGAGGCGAACGCCGAGCATCGCGAGGCATTGTCTGGGCAATCGCCCGGGAAAACCTACTGATATTAGTTATACGTGACGTAGGGTCACATGACGGATAGGAGGTGCTTGTTTAAGAGTGGGGTCATGGGTAGGGTTTTCTTCTTACGACCTGGGGCCTCAACCCTCTCTCTCGCTTGTCAGGGGTCGCCAAACCGAAACAAACACAAAGGGCAACAAAATCTCAACTAAACCACTCCCGCCTGCACGGAATGAGTTTGAATGTTATCGTGCAAACGAACTATTCACAACAATGGCAGAAGATGACTGTTATATAAGGAAACGGTTTTACACCTGTTAGCCGAAATTTTTTTTCTTCATATTTCGGACTTTTTTTGAGGTCGAGAACCCTTCGCAAACGCCTTCAGTTCGTTTGTGTGACATGCGCTAACAAATTAAAACGCCATTTAGACTGCAAAAAAAAAAAGAGAGATTTAGCATGGATTGAATCGGTGGTCAAAAAGGGGAACCTCGGCAAAAGCGAATGTCCTTAACACAAAATGTTTCGGCAAAACGTCGTTACTTGCACGGAACTCTACCTACAAGATGAAACGGATGCAACCGCCGATTTCGTGTTCCATCTGCTGGCCAAATTTGTGTGAAGTGCTCGATAATAATTTCTGTGCTTTGATTTTAAAATATTGCCTGCATTGCTGCAATCAAACAATGACTGAAAATAGTAAAGGTTGTCCTAAATGATGCCACGCAAATTTTGCACAGATATTTTCCCCAAATAATGTTGCACCCCCCCCCCCTCCCTCTTTTTCGTTACCAACGCAAATGTTTAACTTTTGAGATTATTTTTTTTCACATATACTAGAAATTGGGAAGTCTGATAGAAATAAATGGAAGTTGGGTAAAATACAATATTAAGTAATATTTCATGTAAAATACATTTAAAAAAAAACTTGTTTCTTTGTACAGTAAATAAAAATAGTGACGTCACTTATAACTCCACATATCTTTTGTCTGAAACTAACACTTTCACTAATCTATTATTTTATGGATGGACACAAATGCAGTGGAAATAATATTTTTTTCTTAATATATATTTGAGTTTTAGTTGTGGCCTGTAAAGAGCACTGTTGTTGTAATTGTTTCTCACAGTATCAAACAATTGAAAGCTTGCTCCTGACAGTACTGTACTGTATTGTCTGTCCTACCCGAGCTCGGTAGCAGCCTCTTCCCTTCAGTCACCATGTTGTTTCTCCTGCACAGCGCGCGCCAATGTCGGTGCTGACGTCTGGCGTAGCTGTCAATCAAAAAACCGGCTCTGACGTAGCACCGCACCAAAATTGATGCGGTGGTCAGGCGATTGCCCAGACGCTGTTTTCTCCTCGCTCGCGTGTTAGGCTTATCTGCCGGGCAAAACAGCGTCTGAGCCCAGACTAGCAGGACCCGTGCATGCTGCACGGTGGATTGAGTCTCCTGGTCTAAGCCTCTCCCGGTGTTTGGTATTCTTAGAATGTAAATTGCGTATGCAATATTTCATTAATGACTGATACTGATACTTCAATTTTATTCGCCCCTCCTCTTCCCCTCCCCTCTTCCGTTTCCATCGTATCAGGCTGCCAATTTCGAGGCCCATTAGGGGGACTTGAAATTAAGAACTTATCGTCGTTTTGTTAAAGTTGTCCGCTCTTAGCTGAAACGTGGATCATTTTTTTTTAGCTCAACTACGAAAGTCCAACAGTCAAAACCTATAGCCCGCCTACAATGCCACAATCACGCGACCAGGCATTGTTTGCAAGGTAGCAATGATTCGCGACTGCATCGCAATTTTAGTCAACTTTAAAGCGATTGCTGCTCGTGTTTTTATAGTAATCGATTTTCACTCGCTTCCTTACTTTTGCCGGAATGAGTATTATATTAGTAGATTACTAAACACAACAAGTGTTTATAATGATACTCCGAAACGCTAGGAGATATCATGAAATTCATAATAACCTTTTTTGTTCAGAATTTTTTGTTCAGAATTTTTGTACAAAATTCTCTTTGGGCAACCCTGAAAGGAGTTATGAACGATTATTCCCGTATATGTCCGGAGCGGCCGCCATCTTGGATTTATGACGTCACACAGGCCTTCTGCCACAAATTCAAGCAAAATACCTGGTAAGGCATGACTGCAGAGCACATGAGGAATGTATTCCAGGTGGTCATTCAATTTCATCACGAAAAATCCCACGGCACCACATATGCCCCAGGACTAGTATGGCCAGCTAGGCGCCCACCAAGTTTGAAGTGTCTAGGACGTTTGGTTCGGGATTGGGGAACTTGAAACCAATGAAGAGCACTGGGCGTCAAAAGTGGGGATTTTTTCCTATGGGAGCTAGAACTATGAAACATGTTGGGTGTCGAGAGGGTTCCTTCAGTTGGGTACACAGCGAATTTGATGGGTCTTGGACGAAATTGTTTGACGTTGGCGAAATTGAAGATCTGTGGGAGTGTTGATGGAGATTACTGCAACAGCATGCGTGACGTCTTTCCCGCAACTTGGGTGCTGGCGTCTCAGGGCTAAAGACTGGAGTTCCTTGCAACGGGGACGTGCGTGGTTGAAGCCAGACGGTTAAATACTTGAGGCTTGCGCTGGTGCATGCACAAAGAAGGGGAGCTGCGAGCCCGGCAGGAAAGCCATCGTTTCATCGCTAAGGATTGAGCCTCAAAAGGGAGGGAACTGCTAACTATAAAACAGGTAATGTAAACTTTACATGGCATAAAAATGTAATTTCAGATAAATACAATTATTTGACCACAAATTACCATTACAATTATCTGACAACAAATTACCATTACAATCTTCTTGCTGGTTACTTTTCCAGTTACAATTACACCAGAATTGTAATTAATTTAACACAATTACAATTACTTTTTTCAATTACCCAAGCCTGATAAATACCAAGCAAACATCGAATCCCATGGGATACCTATTATAAGAACAAAGAAAACCTGCTACAATCGTTCATACACACGTCCTGTCCGACTAGACTAGAACTAAGCTAACCACCGGGTAGTAAGGGTCTAATGCTTACCAGAGACGGACAAAATTTTACACCTAGACCCTGACTCAAAGCTTATCCGTGTTCCTTCTATAGGTGTTGACTTTTAGACCCTTACTCTGAACATTTAGCGTTCCGTTTTAGTCTATTAATACGCGTTACTCTGAGAATTGCAGCTGAGGTAGCTGAATGTGCAGTTTTCAAGCACGGTAATCTAACTGCCCTGCATAAATTTATGAAAACTAAACTGGGAAACAGTACTCAATATCCCCTCTTAAAGTGGAAGATGTATTTTTGTGTGACGTTCTCACTAACTGTAGTAAGTTTAATGCTTTATTTCTTACTAATAATATTGCTGACAACGGCATCGTGCCGCCATTTCCTGATGGATATATCAACTTACCTAGCCCGGAGCTAAACTTTTCACCCGTTAATGCACGATGTATTTTAGACCCCTTTAAGCTAATCCGGGCTATTAGGCCTGATGGATACTCTGCCATATTCTACAAGGATATTGTCAACGAAATTTCTGCTTCCTTGGTTGATAGATGATATGTTGGAAGACTGCAAGTGTAACACCGATTTGAAAAAAAACGAGTTGCCTCAAACCCTTCCAACTACGCCCAATTGCCCTTCCAGCCATTCCCTGTTTGATTATGGGAAAAATTGTTAGGCAGAACATATTAATATTCATTAACGATAAGGACATAATGGATAAGGGCCAGTGCGATTTTCTTCCATGTCAGCTATTTTGCAATTACTTGAAGTTCTTGACGATTGGGCAAATAACACATGACAACGGCAAGAGTTGCATTTATTTTTCGTGGCCAAAAATTTTACGAAAAAATGTATACCTTATACGTTTGGCAGTGATTTTCACCAACCTAAAGCTAACCTGACCAATTAGAATGCCATTAAATAATAGTTATTGGTGAGAAGCTTGCGATTATCGATTTTTTAACCCACGGCTGCGATGATCTGCTGTCGAGACTATGCAAATAGGTCGAGGGGCGAAGCAATTTGCATAGTTCGAGCCGACAGATCATCGCAGCCCTGGGTTAAAATCGATAATCGTGAGATTCTCCTCAATAAATAATTTATACAACGGTTGGGACGTCAAGCTAACTCGTATTTAATTAAAACGTGTTTGTGTTTTGTGAAAATTGCTTCAATCAGTATCTCAATGTGAAAGAATGTCATCCCATTTTAGTTTGTGGAGGGGGAAAGTGTGTGATAGTGGATTACTTCTTTGGCTCAACTTTGTGGTGGGAGGGAGGGAGAGTTAGACAGTCTATTTGGTGGCAAGGTTTTACTCTGGAAGCGCGCTCATGTTTATCGAAGCTTTTTGGATCGAATAATTCAATACGTGAGGCAGCAGGAATATAATGATACTACTGTACATTCGGAATAGGTATATAATTCATTTTGTGCGTTTGTAGTTTGAGAATTGTTTCTAAATTACGGTTATAGACTAATAGGTGTATCGGTATGAATGAAGGTCATTCCATTTTAGTTTGTGAAGGTGAGGGGTTATACGGAGTCAATAAACTTAGTATGGGTCACACATGTGAGAGTTAGCAGGTATAAGATTTCATTCGAAACATCCTGGAAAGTTAAGTAGTTCCTTTGTCCGTTTTTATTGCGTTACGTTTTTGAACGCTGTAGTTGGTTGTTGGTGTGTGCGTTCCAGGTCGCGTGATCCGGAAGGGTCAAAAGTGTGGGTTATCGGCAAAAGTGCGGGGAAACTTGATAATCCACACTTTTTTGCGATGACGCACACTTCCGCTCACGGTTAACAGGATTTAATGCACGGCGGTGACGTCACGCCAACACATCCCCATGCTAAAAGTGTAGCCGTTATATACGGTTAATCTGAAAACCCACACACGTGACCGTGGGTTAATTTTGATAACCCACACTTTTTTGGATAATCTAACACTTTTTCCGCGCTCTAAACAACCA
>JAHWFP010214667.1:0-10049 GCA_023313725.1 Lithobius niger | reverse complement strand
AAAATTAAATTTTCTAAACTAACACTAGTCTAATACGAACCAACTACCTTTGCCCGGCATGGCAACATTCGGACAGGACATCTCCTATACCGACTGGCGTAGTCACCTCTGGTTTTGAGATCTGCAGAGCGTGTGCTACCCCGAGCAGCGCTTGGAGCTGTGTGCTCACGATTGCCTCCTGGGGCTGGGGTTATATACACATTACCGGAAGTTGGCGCGGACGCCGAGGATAGCTACGGAGGTCTGATTGGCTGAGGGCCTTGAGAACAATAGAAAAGTCGGCAGCGCAAAGGATTTTTCGCTTGGCGCCGTTTGAAGGAATAGCTATGTATTGCGTGACAAAGAGAGGCCGGTAGAGTTAAACTCATTGTTTAGAACGTGAATAAGGCCTTTAATTACTACGGATTGTTTTCTTATTTAACCACGATGTTAGGCATCGCGACTATTGAAGGAATGATCTCAATAAATTCGATTATTAACATTGGGATGCCAGGTTTACTTTGAGAAATTGAAAGCCAAGTCGGTTTTGCTAGGAACAACTAAGTACAAACAGAAAAGACGTAAATGAAAAGCTGCCTAAGCTCCGGTAGTTGGGATGGCAAAAGATTACGTTAAAAGATTATTATAAAATAAAAGTTAAGGTTACCAGCGAATGCTAAATCGCATTTTAAATAGTTCAGATAATATTTATAGACATAAAATTGGGTTTTTGGATGTCGGACATTTCTCAAGTGCATCTTAGATCGTCACCTTAAATCTACTTAAGAAATATCAAAACAAAGTATCTGTACAATTATTTTGGGAGGTTAAGTACTTTCGCAGAGGAAGCTCCTCCCCTACGAACACTAAACTAATGTTTTCGGCCTTATGCCTAAAAAATAAAAGCATATACAAATTTATATAAGTGGCGAAAATTGCGTCTCGTGCGCTACGGTGATTTTACGGCATCGGTTTCGTGCGTTTTTCTTAAGGATGCTGTGAAAGTTCTAGAAGGAATATTTGTGTTCTGTTTGCGGGGGAAAACAGATAAAGTTCGTGGCTATTAAGAGCTGTTCAGATGAGACGGATCTGACCATTTTCTTGGAAGATACAGGCGTTTGAATTTCGGGGTTTTTCACGGCCGAGGCGCCGAGAGAAAAAAAGTGTTCGTTGCCATAAACGAAGTTTTCCCTCAGGTTGTTGTTAGTTTGAGTTGAGGTATCCTCTCAAATCGGGTGAAGAACTCAGGCCTTCTTTACAGCTCCCCAACAAGGAGATTCTATTTGGGGTTTCTGTTGAACTCCACAATAGAAGCTAAAACAGAAAAGGTTAGTGCACATAAGATATGCCAATAACTTGAACTGCCAAGCACTGTAATCAAAATTGCAAGAATACACTGTATACATGCATCAGTTGAGGAAATACACCTCCGGTGAGAAAATACATCTCCAGTTTTGAGGAAATACACCTCCAGGGGATACTTAGTCCTATCCCAGGATCGTTTTACAAAGTTTAAAAAGAACACTGGTTTTGCAAAAATTAAAATCGCCGTTTTATATTGTTGGGGTACTAACGTTTTTGTGGCTTAATTAATTTTGAAGTAAAGTTAAAATTACATAAATAAAGACACTGTTTTTGCAACCACTAACTAAATACTGTCCGTGCTGCTTCTGTGCAGGAAAATCAAACAAGTATTCAGAGAGTGGGGCAAAAATTACAATTATCGAGCAACACACTAGAAATTACAAAGTTAATTTTGTTGTAAAAGAATACTGTCAAATGAGGCGTCCCGCCACTTAATCGTTCTCACGAGTCCGGATTATGTCAAATTGTAGATTTTTTTTTTAGCTGTGAAACTACCAAAAACACCTCGCCGTCCAACCTCAACCTAGGCTACGATAGCGGTTAGAAGAGAATATTCTATGAACACGTGGTAGAACACCGTCTCTATTTAACAGTAACTATACATAAAAATACAACACTGGGAGGTTTGTGGATAAAAACGCAACAACCTTCTAAACAGGGCTAACCTTTTTCTCCCAGGGGTAGACTGATAGTTTTTTTTTTATAAAGAAAACCATTTCGAATAAAACTTAAAGAAGGACCAACCGGGAACAAGTTGCAACCCCCGTAGAATACTCCTAATGAATATTATTAAACGTGTCGTACAATCTTTGTAATTATCCTTCCACATAGGAAGGCGTTGATAATGACAAAAAGAGCAAGCATAGGCACTTAAAAAATTTAGGTGTGAAGTCCAAAACAGGGATTAACTGGAAGTTGCTTAAGGATGAGCTTCCAACAGACCGATATGTCAAAATAGAGACACAAATTTAATTTTCAGTCAATTTTTACTGAAAACAAAAATGTTTGAACAAATTCATTGTTTAAACAAAATACCGGCTAAGTGTGTCGGCATTGACATGTTTCTTTCCAGGTTTATAACGAACTGTGTAATCGTAGTCTTGTAGGGTAAGGCTCCATCTAAGCAATCTGGCATTTTTGCCAGACATTTGCTTGAGCCAATGTAATGGGTTATGATCTGATTCGATGATAAATTTTGTCCCATAAATGTAAGGCCGTAACTTAGCAACAGACCAGATCAAACACGCACACTCTTTTTCAGTCGTGCCATAATTCTGCTCCCAAGCTGTAAGTTTGCGTGAAACGTACAAACAAGGGTGTTCGTCTTCATTCAACACTTGGGACAAAACGCAGCCCATGCCAGGTTCGGAACAGTCGCACTGTAAAATAAAAGTTTGACTGAAGTCGGGAGCTCTTAGGACCAGAAACGTCACTAAGGCAGTTTTCAAAGAGTCAAACGCAGTTTGTTTGGACCCATCCCACAAACGGGATCTGGTGCTTCCTTTTTCAAGGAGTCTGTGAGACAAGCACAGATTTCGGAATAATGGTTAATATATCTTTGATAGTAACCAACGAGGCATAGAAAGGAACGGACATCTTTCTTGGTTTGGGGGCGTGCGAATTTTTGCACGGCAAGAACCTTAACCTCAGAGGGTGTACGGAATCCATTACCAACCTCGTGACCTAAAAAGGTGGCTTTGCTGCAAGCAACCTGCGACTTTTTTGCGTTTACAGTAAGCCCGGCTTTCTTGACAGCAGTGAGAAAACTCGAGACACTATCGAGATGCTGTGGCCATGTTTCAGCACCAACAGCGGTGTCATCCTGAAAAGGGGTGACGTACTCCTCCATGCCATGAGCGACATTATCCATTAGCTTCTGGAAGCAAAAGGGGGCGTTCTTCATTCCCATATTCATCATCAGGGGAGCAAATTTCCTTATGGGAGTAGTGATAGTGGCAGCCAAGGAAGCTTGGGGCGTCAAACGCACCTGCCAAAATTTACGATTCAAGTCAAAGATAGAAATAAATTTCCACTTTGCGGCACGTTCGATACACTCCTCAATATTAGGAATGGGGTAGTCTTTGGCTACTGTGTTATTGTTGAGCTCGCGGTAGTCAGCTACAGGGCGAGGACTAGCATCTTCCTTCTGAACAATTATCATAGGAGAGCCGTGGGGAGAATCAGTTTCAACAATAAGACCGAGATTGAGCATACGCTGTATCTCTGTAACAATTAGATCTCGCTCGTATTTCGCGTGGCGATAATACTTGCAAGGCTTGACTTGAGAGTCAACAAGTTCAACGTTGTGTACAACAAGGTCAGTTTGACCTGGCAGAGTCGAAAAAACTCCATCTACTTTGTCAAAGACATTTAGTAGGTCAATCTTCTGCGATTCAGTTAAATCGACGATCTTCTTAAAGAGAGACATGGCTTCTTTAGAAGTGAGGTGGCCATCACCAGCTGGCCTGTCCAGACATGGTCCTTGTGATATAAATCACGTTCGTCAGAGAGAGTGAAATTACTGGCACCTTCCCTAGGCAGATAGGGCTTTAAAAGGTTTACATGATACACGGTTTCTTTTTGCAACCCAAATGACTTTTTAATGAGGTAGTTGGTATCAGACAACCGTTTCAAAACTTTGCAAGGGCCATCCCAATAAATCTCTAATTTATTGGCTCTAGCTGGCTTTAATACTAAGACTTAGTCACCAACTTTGAACTTCCGTTCAACTGCCTTAATGTCATAGTAAGATTTGATTTTTTACTTCACTTTACAATATTCTCAAGTGAGAGTTCCCGTGAGTACTTGAATCTTTGAAGCAAGTCTAAGATGTACTCCAGGACGGATGGATGAACGTCTGGCTCGATCCATTGGCTTTTTACAAGATCCAGTGGGCCTTTGAGGTTACGTCCGTAGATTAACTCAGCTGGAGTGAAGCCGGTGCTCTCATGTGGAGCAGTTCTCAGGGCAAACATGGCACCTGGAAGGCATCGTTCCCAATCGTGGGGATGCTCGTGACAAACAGCTCGCAGCACTGCCTTGAGCGTACGGTGGAAGCGTTCCACGCTGTTACTCTGTGGATGATTCACACTAGAGTTTACACACTTAATTGCACATTTTTCAAGAAATAAAGTTGTGAGTTCGGAAATGAAGCATGAGCCCAAGTCGGATTGGAGCTCGCTCGGGTACCCTAGTCGGGAAAAAATTACCAGGAGTGCATCAACAACACTCTGACTGTTAGCCTCTTTGAGAGGAACAGCTTCAGGGAATTTTGTTGCGGGGTCAAGCAGTGATAATATATACTTGTAACCGGCCTTACTAGTAGGCCTGATGGGTCCAACAATATCAACAATGTATCTATGTATCTACTATGGGAGCAACAAACTTTTGCCCTGTCTTGCCATTTTTTTGACAAGTCAAACAAGTTAAGAAGTAGGTTTCGATATCTGTGAAACAGTGGGGCCAATAGAAGTTGGATAACACTCTGTCCTTTGTTTTGGACCGGCCTAAATGCCCAGCCCATGCATTTGCGTGAGCAGTGTCTAACACAAAACTTTTACATTCTTTAGGAAGCACTAACTGGTTCTTAATTACCGGCTTACCTAAAGGTCGAAAAGGTCTACGATAAAGCAACCCTTTTTCGATGAAGAACTGTTTGTTCTCATCTTGCTGCTCGATGGGAATCTCGGCAGTCTTCCAGCAAGTTTGTAAAGTTGGGCAATTTAATTGCAACTTAGCAAATTCGGTTTTGTTGATGTTTAACAGCTCAGAGAATTGATCTGTTTGGGGGCCAAGTATGGCGTCGTCTAAACTCTGAGGTTTAGGGCTAACAAAACCTTGTGTAGTTTCAGGGGGAGTGACTACACGTTGTTCAGAATCGTTATCTGAATCAATCTCATCTTCAGAGTCGATCTCACGATAATTTGGTTTCACTATCGGGAGTTGTTAGTCCACACGAGTTTGTGAACGAGTTATAGCGTTACAATACTGGGGTAACGATTTCAAACCTTTTTCTTCCAAAATAGTCTGGGAGGGAACACCCAAAAGCATTTGGAAATGATTTCCCATGTGGTCTGAGACCAAAGCCTTTGTTTTTAAAAGCCCATACGGGGCTTGAACTTCGATCATGGCAATTGCATGAGCGGTGGTTTGCTCTGTAAGAGCGTTTGAACAATGGGTGTATTCACCCGAGAATTGATCAGGACGTACAAGTTTCCTATCAATAACGTCGTGAGTAGATCCTGTGTCTCTCAACACCAAACATTTATTTCCATTTACTGACCATTCATGGATATGCTTGGATAAAACGATTTCGGGAGGATTGTTGCTCACGAAATTACACTTAGCTGCTGCAGCTGCATCAGCATGTTCTTGGGCAATACGTAGTTTACACTCTAAACGTCTATGGCCGAGCCGTTTACAAAAAAAGCACGTGTCATCGTTAGTCCTTGGCACACGTGGACGATTAAACTCACAGTTAGAAGAGCCGTAGTTGTTGCTGGCCAAATCCCCACTAGTGGAGTCCGGTAAGGGCGCTGCAGTACCGGCCGGTTTAGCTGCAGTCTGATAACTCCTGTTACCACCCCGGTTGTTAGAAGATGCTTTAGAAGCATTACTAGACGGCTGAACACTAGGTTGTGTCTTGTTCGTTTTCAAAGAAACGTCTGTTGCAATTTGCTTATTGCGTGTTGTAAACTCGTCACAGAGTTTTGCTGCCTCGGCTAACGTGCCTGTCTTAATTTGATCAGGGAGCCATTTGCGGAGCGCAATTGGGCAGGCTTTCGTGAACTGTTCTAGTAAAATTAAATTCACTAGTTGGTCATAGCTTTTATTTACTTTAGCTAGTGAGACCCAACGGGAAAACAAGGTTTCCAGATTGAATGCATAATCATGAAATAATGGCTCCGGCAATTTTTCTAGGGAACGAAACTGGGACTGCACCGACTCTTTAGTTTGTACAAACCTGTCAAGAAGTTTTGTCTTAACAATCTTAATTTTAAGGAAATTGTTAATTTCTGAGTCGGACGTCCATCTATTCACTAAACGTACAACATCGGCAATTTTGCCTGGTTTGCTTAATGGATCTCGTTGAGGGTTCGGGGTTATTGTACCACTAGATGGTCCAGAACTAGCAGACTTTAGCCTAGCTAATTCAATCTGCTTATCGAGCTTTAGTAGCTCTTGAGCGCTAGAGCGTTCTCTAATTTGCGCTTCACGGTAACGTATTTGTGCCTCATGATCGGCTAAAGCAAGTTCGTGTGCCCTGCGTTTATCCGCATCGGCAACTTTTAAAGCTTCTAACTTTAGTTCTTCGGCTTTCAAAAACAACTCATTTTCTTTGAGAGCTATTTCTTTTTTAGCTTGAATGGCTAAATCTCTCCTGTCCATGGCACTTTCTAGCGTGTCAGCAAGTTCAGTTAAAGAAACTTTGTTATCGTCAACTGCATCACGTAATATTTTAAGTGAAATTTGTTTAGAGTCACTTACTGCTAAACCTAAGTCCAAACATGCTTTCTTAAGCTCTTTGTTTTTAGGCCCATCTACAATTTAAGTAACCATTACGGGAAATTTTAACCTTACATTCAAATATACAGCTTGTATAAATGAAATACGGAATTAAATTGCAGCCGCAAATTAATTTTAACTTTACGTTAAGACTGAGCACGAATTTAACTGCTTCTCGTCTTAATCCAGTAGGCCAAAGCATATCCTATGCACACTTACACAGTAAACACAATCACTGTGCGGTCTGTCTATCCACATCTGGCCAATCGTCCCACCGTCGATCGGCAACACTGGATTCCACGGGCGTCGTAGTAGAACGACTCTGGATATCACTCACTCCGGCGATGGTCGTCGCATCTGCGGGCAGCCGTCTGTGCAGGAGCCCCTTGTCCGTTGTTGGCTAGTCTCTCCTCACAGGGTTGCGGGGTTTGATGCTCACATCTCGGCTGGGCAGGCGTCCACTCGGTGAATCTACGGCTCCAGTCGTCTGGCTCTAGGAACGGCGTGGTTACTGGGGCGGGGAAATCATTGATTTGTAACGGCAGTGCGGGCGTCTTTTTAGGGGGACTATAGCAACTGAGTCCCAGACATCTTTTTCTTGCAACTTACGTCCAAGTTGCGGCTTGACAGATTGAAGAGTAGTTCATCTGTAGTAGCATGGCAGGGGGGAAACGCTTGACGGAACAGCACCTGTTCATCCCACCGCTGCCACCAGATTGTAGCGGCCGAAGCTACGATTCTCAAGGTGCTTGTAACTTCTCCGACATCAATGTGGTTTGACCTCTAAACTTCTAGTTCGGTGGCGGTTTTTACTTTTACGGAAAACAGCACATGTATGCTATTGGCCCAGCATGGGTAACAGAGAGTCATTTGTCCTAACTGTAGGCTAACTAGATAACTTTAAAAAGGGGGGGGGGGGTATTCGCTGCCACCAGGTGGGTGTTTCTAAATGCAGCTCTAAGTTTAATTATTAAGTGGTTTTCTTAAGAACTATAACTTCTACATTTAGTCTAACTAGCAGAAAAACAAGCGTTTTACAAACTCGTAGGTTTATTAAAATGTAAACAAAATATAAAAACAATTACATTTGAATTCGACTAGTGTCATAAGAAAATAGGCTTTAAATTAAAGCACGACGATTTTTACAACAGGAAAAATCAACAAGAATTTACATGAAATTCAACTCAAACTTCACACAACTGGGTGAAGAGTAAAAACTACAATTTCGATTAGAAAATATTTGTGGGACCTCGGGACCCCGTTATAACATGCAAACCGCGGGAATTACATGAAATAAATCTATTTGGTGCAAACCGCGGGAATTACACACAAATAGTCAAGACTATGTTTCTTAAGTCCGACCTAAGATCAAATCTTCAAATCTGTAGATCCTTAGTATCTAGGGAAGCGCCCGAAAAATACGTCGTCTAAATGCAGATTTAGTGTTTAGATTAAATTCATAATAATAAACACGGGAAACAAAAGCTGGTTTTTAGAAAGGGACCGTGAACCCTGACGTTATGGCGATGGGGGCCTAGAATGCTGACTATGGCTCCTGTAAACGTGGACCGCCGAAAAACCTTCGTTTTACCAAACGAAGAAATTTTTTTTTCTTTGAGCGCCCAAATGCCTCGGCCGGGGATAAACCCCAAATTTCAAACGCTTGTATCTCCCAAGAAAATGGACCAATCCGTCTCATCTAAACAGCTCTTAATAGCCACAAACTTTATCTGTTTCCCCCCGCAAACAGAACACGAAAATTCCTTCTAGAAGTCATTCTACAGCATTTAGAAAAACGCACGAAACTGTGTAAACGCGGTCTCGTATCAGACGCTCGTGGTGAGGACACTTCAACACCATCGAAGAAAAAACCTGAGGGCAGCTTTCTTCCACACCAGAAGAAAAATCGTCTATATGGCGATTACACATTAAAATGTAAATAATGTATATTTCTTTAGGCATAAAGCCGAAACACTTTCAGCTTAGTTGTGTTTTAGATATTGTCAACACACGATATTTTTTATTTCTAACAGGTGACGACTTTGTTTATTTATGAAAAATGTCCGATGTTCAAACCAGTTTAAATTCTAACCTAAACTGCACTTAGCCCTTTAAAAACTAGCTGGAATATTTAATTTTTTGATTTGTGCACTTAATGCATTTTGGTAAATTTAACTTCTTGCCATGAACCCTACCGGAGCTCCCATGTTTATGTTTGTCTATTTCTATGGACCCAGTGTATGATTTTATTTTTATTTTTTATAGCATCTCCATCCAAACTCCGACCGTAGCGGACCTCTAAAAACGTAAACAAACTAGCTTTCCTTCGTTGAAAACATGCCTTGTATATAGCAATCCGTTTCCCAAAGTCAAATGTTTATTCTGTGCATTACACTTCGTTCCCCCCCCCCTTCAAATGTTGCGATGCTAACATCGTAGTTTATTTTAATAGGCCTAAAAATCACGTTGTTATGAGTTGAAAACTTACTTGCACTTTCAAAGCCAGGCCTCTAAGTTCCAAGTCGGCAATTCCCTTTGTCAATTCAAATCCGTCCAACCAAAACACTGCTTTGATTCCGTCAGCCAGTCAGAGCGCTCAAGGTACCCCGGTCGTCCGCGCTGTCATGGCCGACTTCCGGTAATGACAGCGCGGCCGATTTTGGTCTGTCTCTCCTCCTCCCAGCGTCCACCTCTTCCCCACTCATCCCCTCCGTCGCTCTCCTACAGGTCCGCGCTAACCCTCTACCTGCCTGCCAAGCAGAAGGCATAAAAACCCAAACCCAGAGACACTCGTTAGCACAGCACAGCTCAAGGATTCTCAAAGCTAGAGGTCGCTACGCCGGTCGGGAGTGGAGATGCCGCGGTCCGATTGTTGCCATGCCGGGCAAAGGTAGTGGTTCGTATCGTACTTAGTTTAATTTTAACTAAACCTCGTAGCTTTAGAAAGTAAATTTATGGAGTGTCAAGCCAAACGGCATTTCGGACGTTGGCAGCCATAATTTAAGGGTTCACGGTCCCTTACTAAAAACCAGCTTTATTTCATAGTTTCTTTAAACGCAGTTTAATGTAAACAAAGGACGGTTTGATCTTCGTGGGGTTTCCATTGCTTAAACGCTCGGATCCACTTTATAGGTAGCCGCGGCTCTATAATTTAAGGAGTTGACTTATCAACAGCAACTCTGGGAGGTTTAATGCTTTGC
>JAHWFP010214635.1:0-18967 GCA_023313725.1 Lithobius niger | reverse complement strand
CGGCAAAAAATATCGTTGTAATGGTTACTTGTATTCATAACTACGAGTCTCGTAGTTATGAATACAAGTAACCATTACAACGATATTTTTTGCCGTCGCCTGAAGCAGGCTAGACTGGCAAGTGGGCTTTCACAAAAACGTCTGGGGATCGCAGCAGGAATTGATGAATTTGTAGCCAGTACACGCATCAATCGGTATGAAAAGGGCGTACATGAACCTAATACTGAGATTGTGCTGAAATTATCGGCGGTTTTACGTGTTCCGGTGGCTTACTTTTACGCTGAAGATGATGATTTAGCTGAGTTAATGCTGATATTTTGGTCATTATCAAATAAACAGCGGGATGAGCTTATGGATTATGTGAGGCACCGCGTAGTTAGTTAAGTCGGTACCCAGTGCTGAATTGGTATGATTTTCTTCTTAAAAGATTGTTTATTCGGTCACCTGTCTGTCGGGTATCGCTGATAATTTTTCCAGAAACGGGCACTCCAATATCAGAGATTTGATAACTCAACATCAATCGAACCTTAACAGAACTTTGTATAAGCTAATCTGGCGCGAGTCTGAGAACATATTGCCGCTAGTTTTATGGCATCAGCATTGCGTTGTTGGCAAGATGGTGCAGTGATTTGTGGATCCCCCGACCATTGGGCGGGTATTGGGAAGCGCTGGCGAAAAGGGGATGCGCCTGCCTTACCCTCGCTCAAAAAGCAGGGAAAAATAATTTCGACGAAGACGCTCATGAATCACAGCCTCCGGTTACTGTCGTAACAGGACCGGAAAAACGAAAGCGTCTCCCCATCACCGGAACGGCTACGGGTTGATAAATGATCTGGAAGTGAAAGTATATTCCCTGGGATGAAGTTAAGAATTCTGTTGAAAACAGCCGCAGAATAAAGAGCACGACTGTTGCGTGATAAAATGTGTTTTATAAATCGTCTGCATGTCAGTGTGTTTTTCCATATTAAGTTACCAGGTATCGATTTAGTCGGGAAAACACTCCTTGTCCGTAGGTTGCGCAGTCTGGCAGCAGCCCATCTCTTATTTGATAATAGATATTATACACTGGCGGGCTTGCTGAAGAACCGTAATGAAAAGTACACTGTTGATAGTGAAGGGCTGTTTTTATCCCAGAAGTGTAGTGAAATGCGCAGACTGCAAATGGGAGTACTGTTAAAGAAGTACATTATTCAGGCCGGATTGCGATTGCCGCCCATCCTCATATGTTACGTCATGGGGGCTGATACGTGCTTGCCGATATGGGGAAAGGCACGCGTCTTATTCAGGATTATCTTGGGCACATCAATATACGACATACCGTACTTTATACAGCCACTAATTCACAGCGCTTTGTCCAGATATGGGACGATCCTGCCACAGGACAGAGACAGTATAAATGAGCATGCACGATGAATGGGAAGGATAATGTTAATGGTTAAAAAATCAGATACCATGCAGGTAGAACGCTCTTTTGGGCAAAATAAAATTTTGCGTTGTGCGCGTATTGGCTGGATCGTTTTTTTCAGCCTGTCAGCGACAGCCTGGCTTGTATTAGCTTTCTGCGCAAATAAAAGCGTATCGGCAGATGTTGAGGGTGTTCTGCATGAACCTCTTTTCTGGCTTATTCCACACCAGCTATTTTTTCTTATTATGGGTGTTATCATGATGGTCGTTGATTTCATCTTCGTATTATATCAATGTTTATGGAGGAAACACTAGTATGTTGCTACCTCTGCGCTCACGTCAATAGATGTCGCTAACCAGCAACCTTCAGAAGATTGCTGGGACTTCTGGCAATTTACCAGCGTTCCGGGAGATTTTTTATTTCAATCAGACGACCATCGAACATCTCTATATACCCTCCTTTACGCAATTCAGCAATAACCTTAAGAATTAGACTTCGCGAAAGACCTGAACGCTGTCTGATAAACGTTGCTGTACTCATTCTGTGGCGTAATAGCGCAGGTTGTTCCATATATTCTCTGAGTAGCTCTCTTATGGATGTATATGAATCTACACCGGTAAGAATGGAATCACGAACTGCCCAGAGTTCAGTAAAATAAGACAATAATCTGGCAACATCCCGCCATATGTCATTTTCTTCAATTAACCTGAGCGCATCACTACGGGATAAGTAATAACAATCACAAGACTCAAGCGCTCTGAGATGAAAATGCTCAGCATTATTAAAAAGTTCTGATATTCCCAGAATAATGGGAGGTTGCGCTGTAAAGACAAGCAAATCATCAACATTGCGGTGTAACGAACAATATCCATGGGGAATCATATGAATTGTTCCCTCTTCTGAGCGAGACAGGCGGGTACTTATTATATCCCCCCTTGCTAACTCTTTGTGAGTGGCTTTATTCCGAAAAACTTGCATTATCGCCCGTACTGAGTCAAAGGGTTTTTCCGGTTTTGCTCTGGAAGAAAATATTTCATACATATACTCAATCCTTGTGTCTGGAAAGACATAAATGGACAAAAAAAACGAGCGCTATCAGATGCAGGACGTTTCTTTGCTTGGTATATATATTAACAGTTGATAGGTGGTTGAGAATAATCCTGGTTTTCCATTTTTACAGAAAATAGATGTGAAAGTGATATGTTTGTCACACGGTTAACGGTGAGCTCCATTTTTGGACAATTATTTATGATTGTGTTTATTTTTGGATGTTGAGTGGACAGCAAAACATAACTAAACTAGTTTCACATAAGGTATGGAACTTAATGGCCTGATTATTGTTATATTAGGTTTTAATTTCACTGTCTTTATGCTGGAGGTTTATTCATTTTGTGAGCGCAAAAAACTGTCGAGGCATTATGCAAGGGTTTGATGCGACTCAAAAAAGAATATGGCGTAACCTTTTGCTATTGTGTATTTATTACGGTGTTCTATCATGAAGAAGACGACTTTATTTTTATCCTCGCTGTTCCTCTCTATGCCGTTAGTGTCTCAGGCTGCTGATGGTACTGTTAATTTTGTCGGTGAAATTATCGCTGATGCTTGCCAGGTCGACAGTGCGTCGCAAAATCTTACTGTCAATCTCGGAAAAGTTGCGGCGACATCTTTTACATCCTCGGGAGCCAAGTCCTCTCCAACTGCATATAAAATCACGCTGAGTAATTGCCCGACATCCGCTACGGGAGTGACGATTAAATATGATGGTACCGCTGACTCAGCAAATGCCAGTTTGTTAAAGCTGGATCCGGTAACATCACCTGACACTGCTGCAACGGGTGTGGGAATTGAAATTGCTGACAGTACAGGCGCGCCTATTCCGCTCCATACTGCCTCGGCCATTTTCCCGATCAATAGCGCTGATAATACGGCAGTACTCAATTTTGTCGCTCGCTATGTTTCAACGGCAGCGACAGTGACACCCGGAATAGCTAATGGTACATCCCAGTTCACTCTGAACTATCAATAAACGGAAACCATGCAATATAAGGTAGTGATATTATTCACTGCCTTTTCTGATGGAAAAGTGAACATGAACCGCAATACGTTATTCTCGCTCATTGTCACGATATCCTTGTTTTCTGCCTGTTCCGCTGCTTCTGCTGGCGTGATTGTGGGCGGAACCCGGGTCATTTATGATGGCAATAAAAAAGAAACCTCATTATCGGTACGTAATCCTGACAATATTCCTTATCTGATTCAAAGTTGGGCTGATAATAATGGCCCTAAAGGCGACAGGCAGGGGGGCGCTGAAGCCCCTTTTATTGTGACGCCGCCACTTTTCCGGCTTGACAGAGGAAAGGATAACGTTGTCAGAATAATGTATAAGGGAACGCCCTTGCCGCAGGACAGAGAGTCTGTATTCTGGATGAACGTTAAGTCCATTCCGGCCTCAGATACCAGCGCGAAAAACGTACTGCAGTTATCGGTAAAAACACGTATCAAACTTTTTTACCGTCCGGCAGGGCTTCGTGAGCCTGCGCCGGATGAATGGCGGCAGGTGACGTTCACGCGTGCCGGACGCAATTTAAGCGTCAGTAATCCAACGCCTTTTTTTATTAGTTTTTATAGTTTAAACGTCGCCGGAAAATCTGTCGATACAACCGATATTATGGTCCCGCCTCTGGGAACAGCAAGCTATAACCTCCCTTCAGATGTGACAGGCAGTGACATCAGCTGGCAGTTTATCAATAAGTTTGGCGGTAACAGCCAGATACAAAAAGCGCGATTAAATTAATCAGGTAATGATAAGTTTGTGGACCGGCAATGAAAAATACAGCCAGTATCACGTTCAGAATGAATGTGCTTTCTTTAACATTAATCTCGGCCATCTGGTCATCGTTTTCTTATGGTGAAGAAGCATTCAATATACATGCGCTTGAAGTGGATAACCCGGGTAATTTACCTGAAGATTTATCCCAGTTTACGCGTGAAGGGGGACAGGCTCCCGGGGTTTACCGCGTGACTATCTGGCTTAATGGCAATGAAGCTGATACCCGGAATCTTCGCTTTCGGCAGACAGACAAGGGTGTCCTTGAGCCTGAACTGACGCCAGCGATGCTGCGCGCCCTGAATGTGAACACCGGGACAATTGCTGAACTTCAGGCACAGTCGCCGGATGCGGTTATTTTCCCGCTGGCAAAATATATCCCTGCCGCAACGGTAGATTTTGATTTCTCCCGTCAGCAGCTGAATATCACGGTTCCTCAGGCGCTGATGACGGCGAATGCACAAGGGGCCGTTGACCCGACCCTGTGGGATGACGGTATATCGGCGCTGTTCACCAGCTATGCATTTTCCGGGTCCAGTAACTGGCAGAAGAATGAAAACAGCAGCGACACACGTTCCGATAACTATTTTCTTAGCCTGCGTAGCGGGCTGAATATGGGCGGCTGGCGATTACGCAATTACAGTACCTGGAATGCCACCCGTACAGATAATAACACTGCCGATCAGAACCAGTGGGATTCCATTAATACCTGGCTACAGCATGATATTAAGGCCCTGAAAGGGCAGTTTATTCTGGGTGACAGCTATACGCCGTCAGATATTTTTGACAGCGTGCAGTTTCGCGGCGCCCAGATTGCCTCTGATGATAACATGTTGCCCGACAGCCTGCGCGGCTTTGCGCCGGTTGTGCGCGGTATTGCCCAGTCAAATGCGCAGGTGACGATCCGCCAGAACGGTACGGTGATTTATCAAAGCTATGTTCCCCCGGGCGCATTTGCCATTAACGATCTCTACCCCACCTCTGCCAGCGGAGATTTGCAGGTTACCATTCGTGAGGCCGACGGGAGTGAGCGGACATTCATTCAGCCGTTTTCCAGCGTTCCGATTATGCAGCGCGAAGGCAGGGTGAAATACGCACTGACCGCCGGGAAATACCGCAGTTCCACAGAAGGTGGCGATGAGCCTGAATTTGTCCAGGGAACGATCTTATATGGGCTGAATAGCGGTGTAACACTGTATGGCGGCACCCAGCAGGCTGACCGTTACCGTAATGTTGCGGCGGGGGTAGGGCTGGGATTAAGCGATCTGGGTTCCGTTTCTTTTGATGTTACTCAGGCGTGGAGTGAACTTTATACCGGAGACCGGCAGGGGCAATCCTTGCGTTTTCAGTATTCAAAAGACATCCAGAGCACGGATTCCACCGTCACGCTGGCGGGTTACCGCTATTCCACTTCGGGTTTCTATACGTTCAATGAGGCGGCCGATTACCGGGCATTACGTGAAGAGGACGACGATGCGTCGTTTTACTCCGCCTATAACAAGCGAAGTAAGGTACAGGTCGTCTTCACTCAGAACATTGCCGGTGGAGAAGGCGGCAGCCTGTCTTTTTCCGGCTATCAGCAGGACTACTGGGGAGCCGATGGATATGAGCGCAACGCGACCATCAGCTACAACCAGAATGCCTGGAATATCAACTGGACCCTCTCCTGGAGCTATATCAGTAATATTGGCAACGACCGCGGGAACGATCAGCAGTTTGCGCTGAACATCAGCATTCCGCTGGACCGGTGGTTACCGTCGTCTTACGCCACGGCGGGCTTCACCAGTAATAAACACGGCGACAGCAGTTATCAGACAGGCCTGAGTGGGACCGCGCTGGAACAGAAGAATTTGTCCTGGAGCGTCGGCGGCAACGGTCAGAATCATGGCGGTGATAACAGCGGCAACGTGGCGCTGGATTACAAGGGCAGTTATGGCGAGGTTAATGGTGGCTACAACTACAGTCCGGACAATCAGCGTGTGAATTATGGGGTTCAGGGGTCAGCCATGGTACACCGTTGGGGACTGACGCTGGGGCAACCGATTGGCGGCGATATGGCGTCGATTGCCTTGGTCCGGGCACCGCAGGCAACTGGCGCGAGGGTTGAAAACAACACGGGCATCAGTACCGACTGGCGGGGCTATACCATCGTTCCGTGGCTGTCGTCCTACAAACGCAGCAGGATTGTGCTGGACACGGCCAGCCTCGGCGATGATGTGGATATTACCGACAGCGTTCAGCAGGTGGTGCCGACAGCGGGTGCCGTGGTGCTGGCGGACTATAACACCCATGTCGGCTCCCGGGTTTTGCTGACGCTTTCCCGCCAGGGTAAACCTCTGCCGTTTGGCACGATGGTGACAGTGAATGGCGATACGCAAAATACCGGTATCGTCAGCGATAACGGTAAAGTGTATCTCAGCGGCGTTAACGATGGCGATATCATTACGGCACAATGGGGCACGGGGAAACGCCAGCGATGCCAGGCTAAGTTGGCATTAGAGGGGGAAACAAATAACCGTAGCGGGATAATACAGGCGACAGAACAATGTCAATAAATATTTGCAGAATGTTATTTAAAACCGGGGCATTGCTGATAATAATGTACAGCAATCTTGTGTTTGCTGACTGTGTGCGTGCTACCGGTGCATCAACGGTTCACTGGGATAATATTAATCTGGGTACAATTCTGGTGCAGCGGGATACCCCGGTTGGTACTCTTCTCTCTAGTCAGATGTTGAACTCTTCTCAAGCCGGTGACAACTTTGTTACCTGCACAGGGTCAACCACTTCACTCTTATCTATGTTACGTAATAGCAGTGGCATTTTAGATAACGTATATGACTCGGGTGTTCCGGGAGTGGGGATTAAGGCAACGTACATTAACCCGGACTCGACCCGGGGACTTGTTTTTGCTAATCCGGCTTCATCTACAACCTATGGGACAGGTGCTGTAGTAATGGGGCAGGGAGTTCTGCTGGAGGTATTTAAAACCGGCCCGATTACGTCCGGAACAGTAACAACCGGCAAGCTGTTCAGCAGGACCTATGGCTCTTATGAAGCGATTTACGGCACCCTGGTCGGTGGCCAGATACAACAACTGGCTTGTACCCTGAATCAGACCACGGTGAACGTCAATCTCGGCGACTGGCTGACAACAGATTTTTCCGCTCCAAGCAGCACCACAACTCCGCAGCCCGTTAACATTGGTCTGAACTGCGACAGCGGTACGCGGGTTAATGTCAACATCCAGGGGGATGCAGATACCGTGCAACCGGGTACGCTGAAGCTGACGCCGGATGTGAATGTGGCCACCGGTGTCGGCGTGCAGATCCTCGATCAAAATGGTACGCCGGTTACGCTCAATAGTAAGTATCTGCTTGCTACTACCAGCACCACCGGTAATTACACCATCAACTGGCAGGCCCGCTATATACAGACTGGCTCCGCAGTGACCAGCGGCCCGGCTAACGCTCAGGCAACGGTGGCGATTACGTATGAATAACTTGATGAAACGGCGAAATCGCCTGGCTACGCTTGTGCTATGTCTCGTTGCTGTTGCTGCGCGGGCTGATAATGTTCAGCTCAATTTCACGGGGAATATTAAGTCCCCCGTCTGCACGGTCGATCCGGCATCCGTCACCCGTAGCGTTCAACTGGGTTCGGTCAGCACCACAAAACTGGGGGGGCCGGGCGATCTGTCCGATCCGGTGACATTCAGCCTGATCGTCAACTGCCCGGTGAATGGTCCGGCTGGCGCGACGGTAGTGTTCAGCGCCACTGCCGCCCAGAGTGATCCGACCCTGATTGCCATAGATACCGGTAACGGCAACGCCAGCGGTGTGGCAATACGTCTTGAGGAAGTTGACGGTACAAAGCTGAATTTAGCTCAGGCGTCAGCAAACCGGACGTTAGTTTCCGGGCAAAATACGCTGAATTATCGTGCCCGTTATCAAGCACTGGTTGACAGACCACTGATTCAGCCAGGAACAGCGAACGGCACCGCACAGTTTACGATTAATTATCAGTAAACATTAAACGATACTTTGGAAGGTAATCAGATGATGGCTGTGCGTGCGATGCGATTTCTTTTCTGTTCAGTGATGTTGCTGACGTTTCTGTACAGTAGTCTGGTCCTTGCCGACTGTTCACGTTATTCCGGGGCATCAACAGTCCACTGGGATAACATTAATTTAGGAACGATTCTGGTACAGCGGGATGCCCCGGTTGGTACTCTTCTCTCCAGCCAGATGCTGACTTCAAGTCAGAATGGTGAGTTGTATGTTTCCTGTGTGGGAAGTGGTACTTTCCCTATTAGTGCATCAATTCTGCGCGCCAGTAGCGGTGTTCTGGATGGTGTGTACGAGTCAGGGGTTGCGGGAGTGGGCATCAAGGCAACTGATATTGGTACCAGCGGTTCTCGTGGTACGGTTTATAGCAACCCCCCTGCGACCGGCACTATAGGTCCCGGAAATATTAACGTCAGGATGGGTCAGGGGGTTTTGCTGGAGGTGTTTAAAACTGGCCCGATTACATCAGGAACAGTCACGACCGGCAAGCTGTTCAGCAGAACCTATGGCTCTTACGAAAGTCTGTATGGCACCCTGGTCGGTGGCCAGATACAACAACTGGCCTGTACCCTGAATCAGACCACGGTGAACGTCAATCTCGGTGACTGGATGACGACGGATTTTTCCGCTCCTGGCAGTGTCTCATCCCCGAGGCCGGTCAACATTGGTCTCAACTGCGACAGCGGTACGCGGGTTAACGTCAATATCCAGGGGGATGCGGATACCGCACAGCCGGGTACGCTGAAGCTGACGCCGGATGCGAATGTGGCCACCGGTGTCGGCGTACAGATCCTCGACCAGAACGGTGCGCCGGTGACGCTCAACAGCAAGTATCTGCTTGCCACCACCAGCACGACGGGCAACTACACGATTAACTGGCAGGCCCGTTACATTCAGACCGGCTCAGCGGTGACCAGCGGCCCGGCTAACGCTCAGGCAACTGTTGCGATTAGCTATGAATAGTTTTATGGCACAACAGACACATTTTAGCGTTATCTGACCGTATTATTATTTTACGTCTGTCAGGAGGACGTTGCCGCGGATCATTGGGGGAGAATGATGAAATCTTTGCTGGCTGCTCTATTCGCCTCAGTATTTCTGTTTGTCTCCGGACTCATGGTGATTAACTGGCAACTGTGGAATATGGCCCGTTACTCCGCAATAACTGCCGCCCGTCAGTCAGTTGGTCGTATTGATGCCATTATAGAGGAAGCCAGACTGGCCGCTGATGCCGTGATGCCTCTGGCACAGGGGCGCTGTACTCATGATACCGTGTATGCCCTTAGCCGCGAAGCCGCGCTGCGCCCTCATATTCGGGCTGTTGCTTTACTGAAAGGGCGCACTGTCTGGTGTTCTTCTTTTACTGGCGATCACCCGCTTACGCTTTCTGAGAAAAGTATCTCCACTGACAGGCTGACGCTGTATTCGGGCGAGCTGATAGCGCCGGGCGTCCCTTTACTGGTCTGGCTTATCCCTGCCCATGGTAGTTATGTTGCCGTCAGCATTAATGATGTGCATTTGCGCGATGCGCTGGAGTCCGTTCAGGAAAATCTGTCTTTAAGTCTTATTGTCGGCAACAGACTGCTTGGCTGGAAGGGCGGTATTCGTCCTTACCCAATCCCATCGTTTACCATGCTTACGATGTCGTCATCTCATTTTCCCTTCAGCGTCGGTTATAACCTTCCTCCCTGGTTCAGCCTTCAGCGGTTTTATAAACAGGGACTGGCGTTATCTGTTATGACGGCTTTTTTTTCGTTGCTTGCGGGAGGTTTGTTCAGGCGCTACCTCGTAAAATATACAACGCCAGCCGAAAATCTGAGAAAGGCGATGGAGCGAAATGAGATTATTCCTTATTATCAGCCAGTCGTTAATGGCCGTACGGGAAAAATTAATGGTGTTGAGGTGCTGGCCAGATGGAAGCACCCGGTTGCAGGATTCATTCCACCAGATGTTTTTATTCCTGTGGCAGAAAAAAGTGGGCTCATTACCCCACTGACACGATATCTTATGCAAAAGGTTCAGGCGGATTTAATAAAAACAATACATCATCTTCCACAGGATTTTCATATCGCAATGAATATCAGTGCCGGGATGTTGACTTCTTCCGGGCTGAATGGTAACTGCCTGTTTTTTTTAAACGCGTTCAATAAAGCGGAAATAACGCTTGTACTGGAAATTACCGAGCGCACTCCTCTGGAGATAGCCCCTGAGTTGCACGAGCAGTTAGCAATACTCAGGGGGAACGGGATAAAGCTCGCGCTGGATGACTTTGGTACGGGCTATTCCGGACTCTCTTATCTGAACGAAATCGTTTTTGATTTTATTAAAATCGATAAAAGTTTTGTCAGCCGCATCACCGCGAAGCCTGAAACAACCCGTCTTATAAACTGTGTTATCGATATGGCAAGGAAGATGTCGTTCAGCATTATCGCTGAAGGTATTGAGAATAAAACTCAGGCGGATTATTTAACCCGGAAGAATATTCAGTTACTCCAGGGGTATTATTATTTCCGGCCAGTGCCATTCCGGGCTCTGGTGAAGATTATGTTGAATGAAGAGGCCGCTGCCAGGAAGGTATTGCGCTAAGGCTTATGAGGTTTTTTGTAATAAAACAACGATATATGTCACATGAATGTAAATGAATAAATATCAAAGAAATATATTCCCATAAGATTGAATATTAAGAAAGCCTTAATTTTGTTATGCTCATGGCATAAGTGTGATTTGTGCATCGTTTCTCTGTGCTTGTTTCTAAAAATAGTTTAATTATCTAAGCATTATCAGCTATAGACAATATTACAATTATATAGAATCTGTTTCGGTGTTATATTTTGAAAATCTTTTCTCTTTAAAAGGAACGATGATTCTTCATATTATAGATGTCCAGTTTTATAGTCACAATTATCAGAGAGGATGAATGGCAAATGAATAAGGACTCAATTTTTTCAGCTCAGCAGGACATAAGTGATTTTTGTTTTGATCAATCTGTCGTGAATGTTTTCGACGATATGGTCGGGCGCTCCGTGCCTTTCTACCAGGAAATCCAGCGAATGGCGGTGGAGCTGGCGGCGGATTACGCGACAGAAGGGAGTTACGTGTGCGATCTGGGCTGTGCCACAGGAACCACGCTGGCTGCGCTGCATGAAAAGCTGTCCCCGGATATTACGCTGGTGGGGATTGATAACTCACCGGACATGCTGGAAAAGTGCAGGGAAAAACTGGCGTCAGCTCTGAGCCAGCGCGATTTTTCATTCTGTTGCAAAGAACTGCACCCTTTTCTGCAACTGTCGGATATCTCTGTTGCCACCTGCATTCTCACACTGCAGTTTATCCGGCCCTTCTATCGTCAGGAGTTGCTCACCTCGCTGTGCAATGCGACGTTAAAAGGAGGGGCGCTGATCCTGGTTGAAAAAGTGGTTACCGGAGAATCCGCCATTAACCGGCGTTTTATTCATTACTATTATGAAATGAAGCGCCGACACGGCTACAGTGAAACCGAAATCAGTCAGAAGCGTGAAGCGCTGGAAAATGTTCTCATCCCTTATACCCAGGAAGAGAATATCTATATGCTGAAAAAAGCGGGGTACAGCCACGTTGAGGTCTTTTTCAAATGGTATAACTTCTGTGGCATGGTTGCGCTGAAATGATAGTGAGCACAGGGAATTTCCTGTTCAGGACGCGTAATATCCTTTTTCCGCTATTATACCTGGCGCTGTTTATTCGCGATGCGTCGGTATTTTCCCATCCCCGCGCGGCGCTGGTTACGGGTCTGGTACTGGTGCTGGCTGGTCAAAGTATCCGTATTCTGACCGTGGGTATGGATTATATTGTGCGGGGGGGACGGAATAAGCGCGTTTACGCCAGTACACTGGTCACGAAAGGGCTGTTTTCTCTCTGCCGCAACCCGCTTTATCTCGGTAATCTGTTGATCCTGACCGGATTTGGCATTGCATCGGGGTCGCTCTGGTATCTGTTTATTTCCATGCCTCTGCTGTATCTGGCGTATGCCTGCATCATTGCGGCGGAGGAGCATTTTTTGCGCCAGCGGTTTGGTGAAGAGTACACGGCCTATTGTCAGCAAACGCCCCGGTTGTTCCCGCGACTGCGCGACGCCGGAAGTGTGTTCAAAAAATGCGTCTTTAACTGGCAAAGGGTGGTGGTGAAAGAGTACAGCACCCTGTACATCACTTTTCTGATCGCGCTTGGGCTGAGCTCTGTTGTGCTGCTGGATGAACTTAATCCGCATACCGTCATGCTGCCTGCACTTATCGGACTGATTGCCACCCTGTTGTGCATTACGGTTCGTTGTCTGAAAAAAAGCGGGAGGCTGAGTGCAAACTCTGCACCGCGCGGTTAGGCGTGCAGATATATACCCAGGCGGGGGGGAAATTCCGGATTTCATACATTTTTTGCCACTCAAAATACAGCGACAGTAATCGCTCATTCAGCGGGCTGTACTGAAACTGAATAAAATAACCGCCTGCATTCAGGCGGTTATAGCTTTGTCTGAGGATCCGGACTCGCGTACTGAGCGGGAGGGAGGCGAGCGGCAGACAGGAGAAGATCAGATCGTAACGATCCTGGAGCTTTTCCGCTGAGTGCGCAATCACGCGCAGTCGGGGATCGTTTATCTCCTCCAGTCGACGGACCAGAACAGGCTGTATCTCATAAGCATCCAGTTGGGCATCCGGGCGCATGCGCTGTAAAATCCGCCGGGTCAGAACGCCATCGGCTGCACCCAGTTCGGCAATGCTCTGCACGTTTTCCCAGGGGGCGGCATCGATCATTTTTTGGCACAGCCAGGGAGACGACGGCACCAGCGTGCCGAAATCACGCGGCGCAGAGACAAACAGTCTGAGGTAGTCCATATATTGCCGGAAGGGCGGTGACGGAATATTCGACATTGCCGTAATCCTTTGTCAGTGCGGGTAAGTGAACATTCTGCCGGATGAATCTTAACAGGATCTTATCGACTCTGTTTGCAGGCGAACGTGAGCAACGTTCGCCTGGGGCAGATTATTGCTGAGAATCGGATGTGACTGCCGTGCCGCATTGACTGCAGTATGCCGCGGTGGGTGATACGGCCTGGCGACACTGACGGCACCAGGCAATTAATGCGCCACCGCAGGTATTACAGAAGCGGGCGTCGGCAGGGTTACGGTTCTGGCAGTGCGGGCACAGCTGGGATGCCACAGGGGCATTTTCCGGTGGACGGTGTGGATCGTGATGCCCTGAAGAATGTCCCCCGTGACTGTCATGGCTACTGTAACCACCGTGACGGGAACCGTGCGCTGAAACCAGATTTCTGAAGATGCTCATGGTGTGCCTCCTTATTACGTCGGTCTGAATAACGCAGGCCTGCAATCCCCGTTACTTTGGTGGAAGAGTATAAATTTCCGCGCTGACATCCCATTCCTTATTGTCCTGCTCAAGGCGGGTGATGCGGTAGTACTGACCTCCTTTCTCGCGAGCCTTTCTTTCAAGTTCGACAATAGCATTCTCTCTTGACGTGTTTTTGCTTACGTAAGAGACGTCGCCGACATGGCGATAATTACTGTTTTCAGCTTCCTGTATGGTGATTTCTTTAATGTCCCCCTGCGCAAAGGCAAGAGCAGAGAACAGAAATAAACCGGAAGCCGCAATACGTAGTGGGGTACTGAGTGCCATATATCCTCCATTGGATCTCCATAAAGGTCAGGCAAAATATAAACCCTGGAGTCGACTCCAGAGTAAAGGGCAGGCTGACGGATTTACAGAACATTGCCTGATGAAAAGTTATATTGAGATAATTGTGACAAATTGCATCTCATATTTTCAGTCAGACGTTCTCTTATTAATAAAGCGCTATTTTCCGCACGACAGCTGAGCCGGCATATACGTAAAACGATGTAAATAGCTTTGACTCTGGAGTTGACTCCAGAGTTAACAATGACTGCGTTACCAGCCTGTAACGGACATGGAGGCGCTATGAATTCACATACATCCCATTCATCTGAAAACCGGGAGACATACTGGCCTGTCATTCTGCTCTCTCTCTTTGTTGCCCTGTCTTGGATCGCACAGAGTGTCTCTCCTGAGGCATCACGCATGCTGTTTTTGCTCACCGTTGTGGCCGCGGCGATCCCGGTGATAAGCAAGGCATTTAAAAAAGCCTGTGCCGGGGAGTTATTCACGATCGAAATGCTGATGAGCGTGGCTTCGGCGGGCGCTTTACTTATTGGCGCCAGTGCAGAAGCGGCAGTGGTGCTGTGGCTGTTTCATATTGGTGAGAATCTGGAAGCCTACGCTACCCGTCGGGCAAAAAAAGGTATCACCGCGCTGATGTCGCTGGTGCCGGAAAACGCGATCCTTATTCTTAACGGCCAGCGGCGGCAGGTGAGTGTGGATCAGCTGCGTCCCGGCGATATTATTGAGGCTGGCCCCGGTACGCGGCTGCCGGCAGATGCCTCATTGCTTAATGACCGCGCAGCGTTTGATGAAAGCGCGCTCACGGGTGAATCACTGCCGGTAGAGCGGACTGAGGGGCAGCGTCTTGCAGCCGGGACCCTCGTGGTGGATCGTGTCTGTCAGTTTACGGTGATATCGGAACCGGGCGACAGCGCCATCGATCGTATTTTGCGGCTCATTGAAGAGGCCGAACAGCGTAAAGCGCCGACGGAACGCTTTCTGGACGCGTTCAGCCGTTATTATACCCCGGCGATTGTTCTGGCTTCTCTGCTGGTTATGCTCGTTCCTCCACTGGTATACACCCAACCCTGGGAAACCTGGATTTACCGGGGGCTGGCGCTCATGCTGATTGGCTGCCCGTGTGCGCTGGTGATCTCCACGCCAGCGGCAATCACCTCGGGGCTGGCTGCCGCCGCGCGACAGGGAATACTGATTAAGGGCGGGGCCGCCATGGAGCAACTGGCGAAAATAGAGTACCTGGCGCTGGATAAAACCGGAACGCTGACGGAAGGGCGCCCGGAAGTGATATCGGTGCAGGCGGCCCGGGAAGGCGAAGAAAGCCGGGTGCTACAGCGGGCGGCAAGCGTGGAAAGCGGCTCCGGCCATCCACTGGCGCAGGCGATCGTTGAACGGGCGGATAAGCAGGCGCTCGTTTATCCCGTCGCCACGGAGCGGCAGGCGTTGCCGGGAATGGGCGTTCAGGGGCGGGTGGATGGCCGTCTGATTCAGGTGCTCTCGCCCGCCCGGGCTCCTTATCAGGACACCTTTAACTGGAGGGAATATGTTGCTGAACGGGAGGCGCAGGGGCAGACCGTTGTGCTGGTGTGCGAGGATGAGCAGGTGACCGGGCTGATCGCGCTGGAAGATACCTTACGCAGCGATGCGAAGGAAACCCTGCAACGTCTGCGGGCTATGGGGATCGACTGCGTTATGCTGACGGGGGACAACCCAGGGACAGCCCGCACGATTGCGCACAGATTAGGCGTGAATTTTCAGGCCGGCCTGCTGCCGGAGGATAAAGTCACTCTTGTTTACCAGCTTCAGCGCCGTGGGCACACTGCGATGGTGGGGGACGGCATTAATGACGCGCCGGCAATGCGCGCGGCCAGCATGGGAATTGCGATGGGCGGCGGGACAGATGTGGCACTTGAAACCGCGGATGCGGCGCTGACCTGCAACCAGATGAGCGGTCTGCCCCTGATGATCGACCTTGCCCGCCGTACCCGGCGGATCATTCTGCAAAATATCACGGTGTCTCTCGCCATGAAGGCCGTCTTTCTGCTGACCAGCATTCTGGGGCTCACCGGGCTCTGGCTGGCCATTCTCGCTGATTCCGGCGCCACGGTGCTGGTCACCTTTAATGCCCTGCGTTTGCTGAAAATGAAGCCTTCCCTTTCTGCCGTTACTGAAAAGGAGTAGTTCCCGATGTCCCATCTGACCATTGAATTATTGCTTGCCCGTAATCAGGACTGGGCCTCTCACGCCCGGCGCCACGATAAGGGGTATTTTGATCGCCTTAAAGACAGACAGTCGCCGCAGTGCCTGTGGATTGGCTGCGCTGACAGTCGGGTACCGGCAGAGAATCTGGTACAGGCCCGGCCCGGCGAACTCTTTGTGCTGCGTAATGTGGCAAATCAGGTTTTGCCCGACGATGATGGCGTGATGAGCGGTATTCACTATGCCCTCACGACACTGGAGGTGGGAATGGTAGTGGTGTGCGGGCACACCGGCTGTGGCGGCGTGGCCTGTGCCTCCCGGATGGCCACCGGAGCGCCGGAAGCCGGGGAGATACCGGTTCCTCTGCAGCGCCAGCTGCGATCGCTGAGTGATTTTTTGCGCGAGCAGAGGGAAGTACGTCCTGAATGGGCGCAATTACAGAACGCCCAGTATCAGCAGCGTATGGTTGAACTGAATGTCTTTCAGCAGCTTGAGTATTTGCAACAGATCCCACTGGTGCAGGAGGCCATCCGGAGCCGTTCGCTGGCGCTATACGGCTGCGTGTACGATCTGACTCAGGGCGAACTGCGGCTGCTGTCGGCGGCCCCTTCAGGAGTCGTGTCATGAATATATTTCGTCAGATTGCCGGGCTCCGGCATGACATCATCTCCGGCGGCGTGGTCTTTCTTGTCGCATTGCCGCTCTGTCTCGGGATCGCCCAGGCCGTCAATGCGCCGCTTCTGGCGGGGTTGCTCAGCGGTATTATTGGCGGAATGGTGATCACCGTGTTCAGCCCGTCACCGCTGTCCGTCAGCGGGCCTGCCGCCGGGTTGATTGCCCTGATACTGAGCATTACCGCCTCTCTGGGTAGCATACCAGCGATGCTGACGGCGCTGATACTGGCGGGGATCCTGCAGATAGTCATGGGGTTACTGCGCATTGGCCGTCTGGCGGGGCTGATACCCGGCAGCGTGGTTCGTGGGCTACTGGCCGCCATTGGACTGATGTTAATCGTCCAGCAGTTGCCCGTTGCGCTGGGGTACATCCCGGACAGCCCCTGGCTCAGGGGAACCTCACTGCACATCTTCCAGGATATCACGCCGGGTTCGGTGTTTATTATGGCGGGCAGTCTGGTGCTGCTCGTTCTCTGGGAAATGCCATTCTGGAAACGAAACCCGCTGTCGCGTATCCCTGCGCCGCTGATGGTGGTGGTGTGGGGCATCCTGGCGTTACTGTTTCTTCCCCTAACGGGGGAGTGGGCGGTTCCCCTGAGCCAGCGTGTGCAATTGCCCTCCTGGACCTGGGAAAAGGGCTGGCCGCTCTCATTTCCTGACGGGTCGGTACTGGTCCGGCCTGAAGTCTATAAAGCGGCGTTCAGCATTGCGCTGATTGCCAGCCTGGAGACGCTTCTCAGCCTGGAAGCCACCACGAAAATTGATCCTCTGCGTCGCGCTCCTCATTCTGACAGGGAGCTGGTGGCGCAGGGGGCAGGGAATATGCTCAGCGGTTTACTCGGTGGGTTACCCCTGACGGCGGTCATCGTCCGGAGTTCGGCCAATATTTATGCCGGCGCCCGGACCCGCTTCTCCGCCTTCTGGCACGGAGTACTTCTCCTATTCAGCGCCCTGTTTCTGGCCCCCTTGCTGAATAAGATCCCTCTGGCAAGCCTGTCGGCTATCCTGATATTTACCGGCTATAAGCTGGCCTCCCCGGGACTGTTTATCAGCCAGTGGCGACAGGGTTCACGTATTTTTATCCCATTCATGGTGACCATTGTGGGGATCATGGTGGCGGGAATGCTGGAGGGGATTGCGCTGGGGGGCATCTGTGCACTGCTACTGAACGTCATGGATGTTGAAAAGCATACCGTGACGTTGACATCGCAGGGCAACGTCTGGCTACTCAGTATTCACCACAATATAACCTTCATGAGTAAACCCCAGTTGTGCAAACTTCTCGATGAAATCCCGGATAACAGTGTCGTGTATATTGAAACGGCCACTGGAATTGTTCTGGCACCTGACCTGCTGGAGGTCATTGATAACTTTCAGGAGCAGGCATCGGGGCGGGGGCTGACGGTAACATTACCGGCCACCCTGCGAGAGCAGTTGTGCCGTCAGGCTGCTTTTTTGAAGTAGTCTGGTGAATGCCGGGGCTTCCTTCAGCATAACATTCAAGGAAACTGAAATGGCTACAACAAATTGTCCGAGATGCTATTCAACCTCTTTTGAGCTGAGTGACAATGCTACAATTAATAATTGTCAACGTATTGTACATTTTGTTCAGTGTTCGTCCTGTGGTGCTGTTCTTGGAATTATTTGTGAGAATAATAATTCCATAAAAGTGAGTGACAGTCTTGATGCGGGTTCTTTGCTCCAGCTATAAGGCTGGCTCGTCTACTTTTTTTGTTACTGGTGATGAACCAGAGTGGTGATTTTTAGCCAGCCTATTCAGTATAAAGTTGTGACTGACAGAAATTGAGTCGCTATTTGATACAGGGGAGTGATTGCTGCCTTTAAAAGGCCAAGGGATAAGGGGAAAGGTCTTACCCCAAAGGGCAAAAGGCTTAAAGGGCCTTATCTGGTGCAGTCCTGCGATTTTACGGCGCCAGGAAGCTGGCGCAGACAAGTGGATTTCAGCGCTGCTGCAAATTAAAAAGCAGACCCACTGCATCAGGGATCTGCTTTCCTGCGTTATCTGGTGCATGCCACTTCGGTTCGTTGTTCATAGCGATACGGTGGAACAAACTTCTGCCGACAGGCGTCAAGATAGTCCGACCACCAC
>JAHWFP010214625.1:0-12107 GCA_023313725.1 Lithobius niger | reverse complement strand
AGAGTAAAACAACGTAAATTCTAAACACTGTAAACATCAAAGACATCATAAACATAGATGGGGCTAGTTTACTCAAAATATTATGTTAAATATTTACTATAATAATAATATAATAATAATAATAAAAATAATAATATATACTTTTTATTCAGTTGAATGTATATATAACACAGTCAATAAACGCACGAAGCAAAAGCTTGTATGTGCACTGAACAATAACTTAATACATCTTATAAACATATATAATTACAAGTTTTCCTAAAATCGAATGTTTACAACAAAATTGAATTAGTGTTGGTAAAATTACACTAACTTTGTGTGGTTGAACTACTCCAAAGTTGTACAGAAGTGAAATAGTGATCAGCTAGCTTTATTTTAATTACATGTGATTTATACCTCCAGTTTTTTAGTTTCCAGTATATTAGGTCAATACAGGATTTAACAACTTTATTATGCCTTATTTCCTCTGTTGCCAGTGAGGTAATAAGTGGAGAGAATCCTAAATAAGCCTTACAGTTTTCAAATTTTTCAATATGTACTTCTCACTTGGGTTTGATGACACTCGAGAATATTTACGTTAAAATCTCCAACAATTATCAGGTTAAGACTTTTAACTTTGTTTTTTAAAAGTTGTTTAATAATAATAATAATAATAACAAATTTATAGCACCAGATAAGCAAATGGCAAGAGAGGGTTTCAAGAAACCACTTATGACTTACCAGCCGTTAAAAACAGGAAAAATAAACAAAACCATCAGTGCCAATTAATACTACGTCGAATGTGTAGACTTACAAGTATATAAAACTAAAATTACAAATCAACATACAAAACAGACAGGTCAAAGAGCAATGTCCAATCACAATCAGTCTTTCATTCATGGACAAAATTCGGGGCGGAGTTAAGTGTGCTTTTAGACAATGTTCATTTAATAATTTCTTAAAGATGCAGAGTGATGGTGCCAAGACAATGTTTTCACTATTCATTACTTCGTAAATAAAATCTGACGTCGAATCTGGTGATGGATGCAGGTGCCTATCTCCGCCCCGAATTTTGTCCATGAATGAAAGACTGATTGTGGATGTAAATCTATTTCGTTTGTCTTATTAGACACAATTGTCAGACTGCCCGAGTGGCTTCGCCTTTTGGCCCTAAATGTCATAGAGTGCTCGTGCGGGGAATTAAAACCTAACCTCAACCACTGGGACCAAAAGCCGAAGCCACTCGGGCAGTCTGACAATTGTGTCTAATAAGACAAACGAAATAGATTTACATCAGCATTCATACGTTCCTAGCATGTTCAACCTGCCACATCAACTGCCAAGATCACATAGCAAGGTCTCCTCCAGTCAGCACGCCGGGCTTATATCAGCAATGGAGAACGTGAGGAAAGACGGGGTCCATAACGCGCCCGTTTTCCGGTCCACTGGCCTCCCAGGCTACTCCTTATCGCCCCCGCCACTAACTTTAAACGACGTCCAACTCAAGAACAGGACCGCAGTTGTCGCTCGCCTCGCCATTTCATTCGCCGCAACGAGTCGTCATGAGGCGCACAAAGAGAAGGGAAGATTTCAAAAGCCACCACCAGATGTCACTGAGGCGTGCGTTTTTATCTGGCCGTGCCAAAATGGCGAACAACAATGGCCGGGAGGAATACGACCACAGGAGATAATGGTGACCGCCGAGTAGCCGTTACTTCCGGGACACAAACATCACCAGGCCGTCTTAGCGACCTTAGGAAAAGGTGGTTTGAAGTAGGAAATAGTTTTTCCAAAAACTTAAAAGCAAAGGAACGTGTCTAGTTGCAAAATTACGCAGGCTTCAAGTGACAGAAGAGCCTAATTCCGGAAATAGGGTCGCTAAAAAGTTCATTCCGTATTTTTTTTTTGTGTAATTCAATTCCACCTTCGTCTGTTTACGGCTTACTTTGTTTTGATTACATCCTATTTTAGTTTGGCATCGGTCAAACTTCAGGACATTTACAGAGTGAAATACAAAGGATAACTGGGATAACTAGCCCCGGGATATGAGACTAGGAAATAGCCTTTAGGCAGATTGTAGGCGGAAGGAACAGAACTTTATTTCAAAATTACATCTACTGTTTATGTAATGACTTTACCATATGCGTTAATGGACCTTGAAAATCTCGGTGCAATCCTCACTCGGCTAAGTTTGGGCTCCTTGCCTTTCGGTGCGACGTGCTGTTGCTGTTTGCTGGCCTCTTTCTTATTTTAGCTTTATTTTCAGGTAGGTTTAAGTTTTTTTTTTCAATTAATTACTTGTGAGCCTTAAGTCAGCCGAAGCAATTTAATGCTCGTATGGCTGAACCGGCTCAATTTTGAACATTGCCAGATTTTTTAGAGAAGAAGAAATATCTGGCAAAGGGACGTGCCAACCCGGGGATTCGTTCCGGTAAACCTCCGATCATCATAGAGGGGCCAATGATTGTTCAGGATCGGCCAGAATAGTTCTCATAGCCGCTGAAGGAGAATGGTAGCCTTTCACGCTACCCTGGCCGGCAATATTAAAGCTGCATATCTATGTATTTTAATAGGCTTTCGTTTGCTTTAGCATTTACGTAATCTTTAGTTATTTGCAGCCTCTTTGCACATGTTTTGGTGTCTTTTAGTTTCCAAACTGTTGTATTGTTTGAATTACACATATTAGCTGTTTGATTTCTGGTCTGTTTTCACTATTATGAAATTACATTCGCCAAATGCCGTTAAGTAATTATTATTTCTACCGGATTCCGTGGTATCAGCTCCGTCTGTAGGCTGACATCGGCTTGAAGAAGTGGACCTGCTGTACTTCCTCAAGAGACCGATGCATTTCTGCCTCCTGCAATGGATGAGCGAGGAAAATTTGGAGCAAATGAAAATTTTTTTTTCTTCCATTTTTTTCATCGGAGGCCATTTTCTGCCCTCCCGTTCCCAAAAACAATCATCTTATCGTTATTTGAAGGAAACTTAGACATTGACATTGATTTATTTTGGCAGCATTCGATGGTTTGGATAGGATTCTACAACTCTAAAACGGGAGTAATGTTGGAACTTGCGATGTTTTAAAGTATAAAACATCGCAAGTTCCAACATGACTCCCGTTTTAATTTAAACTGTCCTTTTATCGCCACTAGGGGTCGTTCTTTGAGTGCGAAATTGGGCAAATTTCTGAAATAGCCAGAAATGAGTGCTGACAATTATTGTTGTACTTTGTCCTTTTACTATATATTTGGTAGTTTATGTACTTCGGCATTCCCTTAAAAGAATAAATAAATACAGATGCAAACCTATTTTCGTTTTCTGTTGGACTTATACGTCAGACTGCCGGAGCGGGGAATTGACCCCACGACCTTTGTGTACTACCGCTGAGCCATACTGAAGAGCCATGTCAGTGGCTCAGTGGTAGGACCTCTGCCTTTAGTTTCAAAGGTCATGGGTGCGATTCCCCGCTCAGGCAGTCTGAAATATCAGTCCAAAAGTCAACGAAAATAGGTTTGCATCTGTATTTATTTAACTCTTGTTGAGCTGTCGGCTTTCCGTCCTGCTTAACCCTTAAAAGAAAATGGTAATTCATTGTTAATAAATAACGACCGACTAATAAATAACTATCGGCGGGCGAGAAGCTATTGTATAAATGCAGCCTAACCCTAGTTTCACTTATAATATACGGCGGTAGGTGAGAACACTGGGAAACGAACCACAAAATTTTGCTTCAGACAGAAGTGTGCACTACAACTTAGAGCGTAAAGAGCATAGGCCTTTTACTTTGAATCATTCTATAGTGTGCGCGGCGTATCTTGAGTCCTGCACTTATCTTGTGATCGGCTACGTCTTCCTGGAGGAGGCGGCTTTAACAGACGGCCGCCATTGTTTTTTGTAACTACTTTGGATATCAACAAGGCACTCTGCGACTAAACACGTACAATCAATTATTTGTGTTCATTCTGGGGCGAACTCAAGATGGGCCACGGACACTGTAATGATGGTGTAAAATTCAGAATTCAAAAGTCTCAGAAAGATTTCCACGTTGCATAATTTTTTGGCGAGCACTGGTAAACTGTTGAAAAGAGTGTCCTCTACGTCTATCGGCATTCCTCAGGTAAGTTCAGGTGCAGATTTGCTAAGGTTCATGTTGGAATGGCTACATTGCACGTTTGAAATTGCCGCTGTTGGCCACGACGGATCATGACAAGCTCCACTGGGAGCAGAGCTCAGTGGGGCTCACCACTTGGCGTGGAGCAGCTGTGGGAATGCCGGATGAGCGAGGATTGAGATCTGAGGATAGACGGGGCTGCAGGTTCATTAGGTGGATACCTTTTTTTCTCGAGGGTTTTGATTGTAATGGCCTCGAGAGCTCCGAGGTGTGGGTCACGATGTGAATTAGAAACCTGGAAACTTCCACATACAGCGTTACATTTTTTTTCCCCTTTTGACAACGGTTTTTTGAACCTACTGTTCCTAACGTGACAATGTAAGGTGAACGTGTTTTTTTAGCCTATTAAAGACATAAACTTTACTTATGTTCACACCCGGAAATTTGCAAATTCAGAGCAAAAAATCATAAGCCAAATTACTCACATAATTATTCCACTGCAGCTTCACTCAAATTTCCATACGATAAAAGGAAAATTCATCTTACCTGTAAACAAAAATAGATTAAGTTTGACAAAAGAAGTGAAATATTATACTGTAACAACAATACGCATTAATAAAGACACAGTGGTGAAAGATAAAGATTCTTAGGGCGCGTTTACGCAACTACTCACCTTTGTATTTTTGTAGCTACATGGATTAGCCAAATTGGGACATCGTTTGAGCAAATACTTACAGTCTCATAATCCGTGACGGTAAGATTAAGAATTCCTCTTGACGAAACAATTTTCCCAGTCGCTCTGAACTCACGTTATTAACGGTTTTCGTAGCGAGCCGGTGCAGCTAAAACAGCCGCCATGTTGGAATTTCAAATGATTTCTAGCTTCTAGCTGCGAGAATACAAACGCGATATCGTCAGTAAACGTGCCCTTACTGTTAGGGCGAGTTTCCTCTACCACTCGCTTTTGCATTCTCGCAGCTAGAAGCTAGAAACCACCTCAAATTCCAACATGGCGGCGGTTTTATGCCGGCCGCCTCGCAACGAAAACAGCAAATAACGTGAGTTCAGAAGCGTTTGGGAAAATTGTTTCGTCATGAGGTATTCTTTATATTATTGGCACGGATTATAAGACTGCAAGTATTTACTCAAACGATGTCGGATTTAGCTAATCCATGTAGCGTTGTTACCATGGCAATGTCACCTTTGCTATCGCGATTGAGTTCTAGCTGCGAGAATGCAAAAGCGAGTGGATGCATAAACGTGCCCTTAGGGCTGGTTTATGCAACGACAATTTTCTCGCTTACTAGTTTTTCCTTGGTTAATACTAAATATGCTGTCTGCTTCTCGCCATTACCGAAGAATGTGGCTTTAAAGTTGTCTATGCGTATACTAACCATGGCAACAACGCGGACGCAAATCTCCTCCTCGTGCTTCGCGACACGACGTAAGATGCGTGCAACATGACAGAGTCGATTTATGACAACTAGAAAACAATTTGTACTGCTGTACAAGACGACGGACAGATTTCTGAATGCCGGTATTCGCTGATATGTCTTCGATTCGACAACCCCAAAATGGACGCCATGTTGGATTTTGAATTCTCGCTGCGAGTAGCTATGTATTCTGCCGTCGTTTGATCACTGAGAGGAAAATGTTTTTTTTCAGCGAGAATACCAAATTATGGAAATAGCGTGAAATGGCAACAATGTTGTGGCAATGTTTAAAATGACTGTTGTACTTAGTTCTTTATCCGTGTTGTTATTTACAATGCATTTAATTTGTTGCCTATTACCGCATTCATTTAACAGAAACGGGAATTTAATCGCAAATAAATAACGGTTGGCTAGCAAGTAGCATTCGGCGAGCGAGGTCTCGTTGCATAAAACGCGCCCTTATGATTTTCAGCGCAAAGGAATGGAATTCAATACAATTAAAACCGGGATTACGTATTTATTCTATTCAACTCTAATACCCCGATGAAAATCGTAGTTCGTATTTCGTAGATATTATTTTTTCACAGAAACTTGAGATGGCTTAAGACTTCAGATAAGTTGCTGCTTCACAGAACGAGATAAGGGATCGATTTTTAATCGATTTGGGCACATTTTTATTTGGAAGCGCAGGTGGCATGTAACCCTGCGGCTTATAATGGATTAATCCAAGTCCATCCATCTCTTCTTCCTTGATATTGTTGGCCACTAAACTCTTATCTTCGAGTGCCAAAACACAATCAATTGAAAAGTATGAGTCAGCGGTTTTTGTTTTTCGTATTGGACGGCTACAAAATTCTCAAGCAATACACGTGCACCTCAAAGCCGCTCTCAAAGAACTAGGCCTAACCAACTCGTTTTCCTCCACGAAAATCATTACTTCGATTGTCAGGCCCTTTGAACTATTTTCAGAGGAATCAATGAGAAGTAAATAAATAACTATTTCAGAGAAAATAAATAAATAAAACACAAAAGGGAAAAACAAAAAGGTTTAGTATCCTCCAACACGAAACTTGTTAAGGATTCCCGCCAACTTTTCATGCCGTTCGAAGTCGTGATATCAAACGCCAAGATCTAGCGCAAAGTTAATACCACCGAGTTCGAAGGTTAAATGAAAAATCTGTAATGTCCGTAATGCACAATTTTCAGGTTCGTATTCCATTTAACGTTTGAAATCTTAGTCGGTGGGATTAAAGCTTGTAGCACACTACTCCGTTCCGTTCTGTCACGTCACGTCGTAGGCTGTAAAATTTCTATTTGGATTAAAAGCATGAAAATTAGAGGAGCCGCGTATACAGCTCGGTCCCGTTCCGTGACGACCCGTCGATTGACGGACGGTATTGTCGAGGCAGAATCCTTTCAGTCAAAAACTGATCGCATCGGAGAAGTGTATGCACCTGCTGTCAGTCAACGGCTTGTAATACGCTATTTACGAATAGCAGGGCGCACCTTGTGTGAACGCACACGGTGCACCTTGCAGTTACATAAGCTGCTTGGCATCCTGTCAAGTTCCGTCTACACCGGAAGTTGGCCGAACGCCAACAGCCGGGAACGACGCTACTCTATAATTGTTCAAACCAGTTAGAGCCGGCTCCAACCTGTTAGCGGTTACGCAACGTAATGCCTCAGGCGACTTCTATTGTTCTGGCCCGCGTATAAATACGAGGGCCTGGACCATGGGAAGGGACTTGGTGTGGGGCAGACTGGACTCTGCTAGGATTAGACCAAGCTGCAACTTGTGTTTAATGCCTAATATGTGTTCTCAGTGCATAGTCCCCTAGCTATGCAGTAAGGAGTAAATTGGGTTTGAGATTATTCTTGGATTCAATCGTCTACTCCCTGAGTACGTCACAGGCTGTCGTCGTCCGTCACGCGCCAGCGCACAACGCCTTTTCCCTACTATATACATACGCGAACATATTTCAGTTGCCTTCTGGAATAAAATGTCTTCATGCCCGAGCGTAAAGAATTAATTCCTAATTTACTACGACTTTATATTAAATTTCGGTCTCAAGGTCGCTAGAAGTCCTTCCTCATTTGCATTGGCACTTTCAGCGCAATCAAAGTAAAAAGCTTAGCGGAGCCGACTGACACGGTTCGTGACGGAAGCAATGTGCTCTGGACTATTCGTTGCCGTCAGTCGTCGGAACGGGACGGAACGGAATAGTGTGCTACACGCTTAACTCGGCGAAAGAGCTAGTACTTTGATATCACGTCTTCAAACGGCCGAAAACTAGGTGGAAATCCTTAACAAGTTTTGTTTTAGGGAGATATCAAGATGTTTTAGGGGGATTATTCAAGATTCGTATTCACATGCACCGCAAATCTGCAGAAAGCTACCAAAAAAAAAAAAAAACACGCGAACGAAAATAACAATTTTACAGAAAACTCAAAAATAGAAAGTGGCTAAAAATTTTGAATTGCGTCGAAATCAAAATGAACGTTCCGCTTCCCACACAAAACCGATCCGTAAGATTAACTGAAAAAAAATTACGGCTCGAAAAACCAAAGAAGCAGAATAGGCTAAATCAAGGCAACCGAAATTTGATGGGCGAGGAAGCTGCACTTGTCTTCACGAAGGGGTCGCCGTAAGGCACGTGCAGCGCGATCGCAAGGAGATTGCTAAGAAGAAAAACTTGTGCATTATCACCAAGGAGAGACGCAAAGATCAAAGGAATGATAGCATGAGATGAAACAAGTCGAATCGGGTGCGACAAGGGGGGAGGGGGAGTTGCGAGATTCAAGGAGAAAGGTGAGTGAGTGAATAAGGCGCAGCTGAAAAATGGAGACTGGAGTCTGACATTTTCAAAAGGCTAGTTTTAAGTATTAGGGCGCGTTTACCCAACCACACCTTCTCGCTCGCCGAACGCTATTTGCTAGGCAACCGTTATTTATTTGCGATTAATTTCCGTTTCTGTTAAATGAATGCGGTAATAGGCAACAAATTAAATCTATTATAAATAACAACACAGATAAAGGACAAAGTGCAACAGTCATTTTAAACATTAGTACAACATTGTTGCCATTTCACGCTATTTCCAAAATCTGCTATTCTCGCTGAAAAAACAGATTCTAGCAGTGATCAAATGACGGCAGAATAAATAGCTACTCGCAGCGAGAATTCAAATCCAACATGGCGTCCATTTCGGGGTTGTCAAATCGAAGACAAATCATCCAATACCGGCATTCAGAAATCTATCCGTCGTCTTGTACAGCAGTAAAAATTGTTTTCTAGTTGTCATAAATCGACGCTGTCATGTTGCACGCTTCGTACGTGTCGCGAGGCACGAGGAGGAGATTTGCGTTCGCGTTGTTGCCATGGTTACTACGTATAGACCACTTGAAAGCTACATTCTTCGGTAAAGGCGAGAAGCAGCCATCAGATTTAATATTAACCAAGTGAAAGCTAGTAAGCGAGAAATTTGTCGTTGCGTAAACGAGCCCTTAGTCTTGCCGAAATACCGGTTGAGCAGACTATTGCAACAATTTTGTCGGCCTGTCGCTTTTTTCAACTTCGGAACTGTACGAGATAGAGACGACACGGTCTTCACCATTGGTTTTTGTGACCAAAATTAAGTTAAAAAACACGGCAGATTAAAACAGCGTTACTTCCTTAAGGCTTTCTCGACGTATAACTCAACGAAATTATAACGATTGACAGTCGCATGTAAACCCTAAGGAAAACATTGAACCGTTAAAACAAAAGCATTTCGTTACCAACACACATTTAAAATAGTCTCGTCGCCATGCTGCATAGATGAAGAGGCTCCTACTCTCGAATCAATTTCTCCGCCTGCTACTTACGAAATTAAATTTCCATCAGATAAAACAAAATTAGGCCTAAAAACTGAAAATTAGGCCTAAAAACTGAAAAATTAGGCCTAAAATCATATTACCACGGCAACGTCAAGTTGCTACGAGTCGCTGCTGGCTTCATGAACAACGCTATATTATGACGTCTCTCCCGTCACTTTGCTCGCTACCACTGATTTATACGTTGCGTTCAGCAAACACTGTACCTGCATCACCGTGTTGCTGCTACTTACAAAATTAAATCGGCAGGTAAAAAAATAGGCCTGAAAGCTGACAATTACGCCTAAAATAAGCCTAAAAACTAAGACATTTTTAACCAACAATTGTGATGATGACTGCTTTTAGATTATAGAATAGAGAACGGTGTTGCAGTGTGTGATAAGAGGTGTGCGCCTCAACATAAATGGGAAGTGGCAGAAGTGTCAGAAAATCGGTTGTGATTAGGTAGTTGCTGCAGCCGCTAATTTAAATTCTGTCGTAGTGTCACGGCGGCTGAAGGGCGACATAGCTCAGCCAATTTGCCTGAAGAAGCTAATAACTTGAAAGGGGACCCGGGCTAAGTCTCTGTTCTAGACTTTTTTTCAGTAGTAATGCCACAAGGGCGTGGTTTCTTCTCGATAAATGTTCGCATCCCGAGTTACATTCCGAAGCTGAAAAAAATACCGAGCGCTTAGTCGATTAAAACGAGTATATCCGGCTCTTAAATAGTTTTGCTTCCGCAACGATCGATTGCTGAAAGTAGCATAACTCACTGTGAAAGCTGACGATTGTTGTAGGACGAACATTAGTAGCAGTCACGGCGCATCAATCAAAATAAATACGTGTTTTATTTTTTATGAAAATATTGTATCTTGCATTTAAAATAGAATATGACAGTAACATAGTTTTACGACAATTATTATTGTTTGATTTTTAACAATTTACGTTTAATACAAGTACCGCATTTAAAAAATGTTACGTACTGCAGTTGCTTCTACCACCACGCTTCGAATATTAGCAGTGGTTAGGCCTAACGCGTTTGGATGGAGAGCTGATGCTGGCTGATCGCGATGTCACAATGGTAACCAATGATTAACCATGCGTTCCTGAAAAGTCGAATAATGCCTCACGTGACTATCAGATACGTCGGATTTGTTTAGAAAATGGTTTAGGCCTACTGAATGCAGTTCTGTCATACTTGCGTTATGTGGCGGAAACCAGACGATACGATCGTAATAACAACATGGAGGAACAAAGCTAACAGTTTTATCCGATAAAATATGATGTGCTCGTTTGTCCGTGTTAAGAAGACGTGATTGGCTGGCGACGGCCGTTTACTGGCTTCCCATTGGTTAATTATCGTTAGAAAATTATGAAGGAATGTCCTCCTTCAAAAAAGTTCAGTAACGTTCGACGTTGGGCCGTTACGCAAGCAATCTAAGATGACCTAAGACTTCAACAACAGAGACATTTTTTTTAAATTCGAACCATTTCGCTTCGCCCCCTTCAACACTTCAAGAATATTTTGTTTTAACTTGTTTTTTTTTCTTAATTACACCAGCTCTTGCAGTTTGTAACCATGTTATTTTTTTTTTGTTAATTTTAATTTTAGGTTACGTTTCCGCATTTTGTCAGCAGTTGCAATCCAATTAATAAAATGTCACGTTCTCATTCAAAGAAAAGAACTGTTATTTAAGATGCAAAGAGTGTTGGTGTGCAAGACGTTTAAACAAAAAGGTTTAAGTTTACTTCACAATAATTGTTTTGCCGCATAGCATGTCTTAAGTACGTTCGACAAAAAAAACACGTAAACCTTACCCCAACTACCTTGGATACAAAAGCCCCACCCATCGAATAGTCCCAAAATCTGCCCCCCCCCCCCCCAAGAACAAGAATACACAGAACGAGCGTTTAACCTTTCAGGATCTAAATTTAGTCGTTGCTTTTTTTTTACTCTAATGTTGTTTGTTCTACGGTTAAATTAAACTATTTTACGCAACGACTCGCCTTGGCATTCTCGCAGCTAGAAGCTAAACCATGCGCAATGTCTGATTGCCGTGACGTCACCATGAGTTAGCCAATGACGAACGAAAACAACGGCTGTTTGGCCGTCTGATTGGACTAGCCCAGTCACGTGATATGCACGTCACAGCAAACAGCCATGGCGTGTGCTATAGAAATCAACTGGAATTCCAACATGGAGGCGATTTCAGCTCTGCCGGCTTGCAAAGAAAAAAGTCAATAATGTGAGTTCATAAGCGACTGGCAATATTGTTCGTCTCGAGGAATTCTTTATCTTATTGTCACGGATTATACGCCTGCAAGCATTCACTCAAATGATGTCGAATTTAGCTAATCCAAGAAGCGTTGTTACCATGGCAATGACACCTTTGCCATCGCGATCAAATTCTAGCTGCGAAATTGCAGCTGAGTCGTTGCGTAAACGCGCCCTTACTTTTTTCAGCTAACTTACGAGAAATATTGCAAAACTAAAATAAAAAAAAGCCGATTGCACCATATTTCGTATGTATTCCGTCCTAACTGTAACATTAGTATAAATTTATCTGGCTTTCTGTAGACACATTAATTCCAGGCTGCAAAAAAAGGGGGAAAAAAAATGCCAGAAATACCAACAAGCAGTTGTACGTTTCGAAAGCGCTGTAATTTACCAATCTTATCTATATCAACTTAAAAAAAAATAGCTTCTCCCAACACATACATCAAGCATTTTTTTT
>JAHWFP010214622.1:0-36732 GCA_023313725.1 Lithobius niger | reverse complement strand
AACTTCAGTCACATTACCCGTTAAGCTTGCATGATTTAATGCTTCACAGAAACGAGGCGTAAAGGTGTTTATCGTGTCACCTCACTAATTCTGCTGGAATAGGAGGGGCATTTAAAATAATTTATCAGAAATTGATTCAAAGTTGGCAAAAAATGCGTTAAAGAGGTAGGCTAAGCTTAGTATATGCATCTTCCCCTCTATTAGTTTCCGCTGGTGAAATTGCAAATTGGTGAAGGTTAAATTTGGCGCCTTTTGAAAATACGTTGTGGAAATGTTGTCTTTGGAATAGTGCTAAGAGTGTTACTGTGAGGGCTTGATCTATAGTGGATTGCTGCCAGTGGCGCAGCAAACAGTAGGCGAAGAAGTTCAGTATGCATTATTGGTATCAATAGGATCTTTAGTACCACTGGACTAAGTTAAACACAGAATTGTGAATACTAAGGACATTGTGCATGTTAACTAATACAGAGTTGTGTTAAAAGCCCATTCAGTTACAACAGCGTTTATGATGTCTGCTCGATAGTCTCGCTAGAGATTCACTCTGAAAACTACACATGAAGCCCAACAAAAAAACATACAAAATACAAGTTCTTCTGTCCACGTACACTTATTTTCACCGTAAGGATAGTGTTGTAACAAGCTGCAAACAGCGATCTTGCGCATTACAAGGATTTATATGGAAGCTGATGGCAGTTATGATGTTCTGTCGAAATTTAACGACGTTCTAACTCTTCTCCAACTCATCGACGTGAAAATTGTGTACACCAGGTTGATTTGGCATCTTCGTCAGTTATAGGAGAATGGTGTTGACAATATATGCTGAATCAGCTTTGTTATACGCTTGCTGGGAAAATTACTGCAAGACGTAAGGCCAAAGAACTAAGTGTATGTTCCCTTCTGTCCAGTGCTTTCACTGGAACCGTGAACCAGCACATTACAAGTTATATGGAAGCTGAGCATAATTATGATGTTTCTTGGGAATTTGAAGTTTTGACACCCGTTAACTCTTCTGCCATGGCTTGCCCCTGCCGACACCTGTCCAGCAGTTTCGGGTGGAGTTCCCTGTCTTTGAAAAGATCTTGTACCTCCCTGAAAGATGCCCTGACCAGGTAAGAAGCCACTTTTTTGTTTCCCTTCAAGTTGTTCCAGTTGATGCCCGTTGTTATACGACCGCCTATGGTCCGTTATGGTTGTCCGTTAACGTTGGACAACAGTAAGAACAACCTCTTGTTAAGTCACGCCAAATTTTCCGCTGACTAACTCGCTTCATGATCTTGATCCGGCCTTCTTTAATTTTTTTCTTTCCTCTTCTTTTTCTTTTCTGTCAAGGTTACTTGCCCATGTTCACTGGATCCGAACCCTTTTCTTTTTGTTACGATGATGGCGGTGTAATTTTGTGCCATACTATTACTTGGTGCACGAGTCTTAAGGGATGAGAGGCGTATCTTCTTTTCGGTAGTCTGCTCTCCACTACTCACTGTTATTAATGAATGGTTCAAACATGAGTGAACAAAGGTTGCCAGCCGAGGGAATTGAACTGTCGAACTCTTGCCAAACACGCGCCGCACTCCCTCTCCGTGCAAAACACGAGTTTTGCTGCTATAACCCCATATTGTGAATAATTTCCGTAAATTATTTGTCAAATACACCACTGAATCAATACTCCCAAAACAATACGTATTAAGGATTACCACCTAGCTTTTTCGCCGTTTAAAGTCATGATATCAAACGTGAAGTTCTTTTACCAATTCAGTCACGCTGACTACTTAAAGGGCAATTACATCCATTTTGACATGCATGTTTGACTTTTGGATCACTTACACACAATAACTAAACACAAGAATTGCGTACGTCTGATATAACAATTTAATTACTGCATCACCAAAACACGACACAGAGATCGCCATTGTTTTTCTGGAACGTTCAGAAATTAATGCCGACAGAGGTCACTTTTCGATTTCGACTCGCAGCCGGCAGTGCAGTGGCCAGCTAAGGCCGTCAGACGCTTAAGCTCCTCACAGTCAATACAGCTATCTCACTCGGCTGCGAGTCGAAATCGAAGAGATCCGTCTGTCGGCATTAATTTCTGAGCGTTCCAGCAAAACAATGGCGACCTCCATGTCGTGTTTTGGTGATGCAGTAATTAAATTGTTATATCGGACGTATTCTTACCGCAATTCTTGTGTTTAGTTATTGTGTAAGTGATCTAAACGTCAAACATGCATGTCAATATGGATGCAATTGCCCTTAAAAAAGTTGTGCAGTAAGCAGTTACCAAATTTTCCACTTCACGTTTAAGTCGTAGTCGGTGGGATTAACTTTGTTAAAGAAAGTGGCGTTTGATATCACGACTTCACACTGGGAAACGGCTTGGTGGGGTACCTTACAAAGTTTTGTTTTACGGAGATATCACGTAATTTGTGTAGGTTTTGGCAGTTACAATGTCCAAGTTTCTTTTTTACTTTACAATTTTTTTATTATAATAGACAGTAACGAAAGTAGGTTTGAATTAGTAACTTTACGCTGGTCTTAATCTTCTTGGGGATATGGACCGAAATCTTGATTATTTTGCAAAAGGCAAAGCATGTTTTTTTTGTTTTGTTTGTTTCGTGCCCTTGTTGTGCTGCGTACACTCACATTCATTGTTGTACGCCATTGTTGTACACGTGTTGATGATTGTTGTACCCTTAAAGAACGTCCTGTAACCTCCAAAGCAATGAAAGAGCACATGACATGGTTAAACTATAGCTAATCATATATATAAAACAAAAAAAAAAACTGGTAAAAGGGGCCGCCAAGTTCCGAATGGTTCGGCCCTTCAAAGGAGTGATATCAACACACCAAAACATTCGCCAGGTTAATCGCACCGCTTAATAGTTCGAAGGTTAAATGAAAACTAGAACATTGGTACTTTTGGTAGCAATGTTCAAGTTTTCATTTAACCTTCGAACTATTAAGCGGTGCGATTAAGTTGGCGAATGTTTTGGTGTTTTAGCTAGCTAGTTACACATTTTCAACGTTATTGAAAGTCAGATTTTGCATTGAAAGCAGCTTAGCTGGCAATCCTACACGAGTTGATGATTTGTCAGGTGGGTTATTGCTCTTTATTTCAACACCATTTAAGCTTTTGTACCACATTATTATTTTCCCCCAAGTACTTGAAATGTGCCCAACTATGCTTCAAGATGTAAGACACTGACGCTACGGCGCCGCGCTACAATGGTTACAACCTCAACAATTGAATTGATGTGATGTTTGTTGTGATGATTGTTGCCCAACTTGCGCGACACACTAGCGTGTGTCTAGATTACAAAATTTCATCTTTCCGCACCATTTGGTTGATTTTATTTTCATGAAATTAGAAAACAAAAACGAACTCGTTTGATGCTTTAAGGTAAAGTTTAACTGACCCGAAATCAGAACGGCGAAGGAACACAAATAAACTTACCTATAAGGTTTCAGATACTGCAGTGTTGTTCTACTGTTTAGTCCACGTGAAACGTTACTGCTGTGTTCAAATGTTTTTACCATTTGTACTTTTGTACGATGCATCAGCTAATGATTGGTGCATTCTACTTGACTGAACGATATCGCTGGAAATGTTTTAAAAATGTTTTCAAGTCTTCATGGGAGTCTTTGAAAACGTGGAAATGTCCTGGAAAGAAATATAATATTCCAAGCCTTCATAACAGCAAAATTGTTAGTGGTCGCTGGGTTGCTATATGTTTCGTCACCCAAAGGGTGTCCGTGCTTTGGGACACTTGGGGAACGTTCCCCCCCCCCCCCTTCAAATTTTCTACCCGCTTTTGCCCATAAGTATATGCAATTAATGAAGAAAAATCATTAAAACCTGCTTTTCGTGATTGTAATATTGCTTCGAAAGTTGGAAAATGGCGCCTCCCTACCCCAGATGATGGGATGAATTGTCGTGTGATGATGCGCCTTGTGCTTATTTCTGTTGTGGTATGTAAAAGGTTCTTGAAATATACGAATCGATTTACTTAGCAAACTTGTCCCTCTGTCTTTCTGTCAACACGGCTACAGCTCAGCGCACATCAGACCTCCATATAGAGCACAGTCAAGTGACGTCATATTGGCTACAAGAGAGATACCTGCAAGGGGCACTAGATTGAAATGGTGGGTTAAACAACGGCACTTCTAGTCAAGCCAGTGCTTTGAGAGTGGATTTCGTAGGCTTAAAAAAACCGTTGTTTTCTCCAATTCCTTATGCTGCTTAGGTTGTAATTGGAAAATAAAGATTCCACTTGCTTAAAAATGTCAGCAACTGCCAACAAATCGACAAAAATTGCGCGTTTTAGGCCTAAGAAATCCAGTCTAATAGAATTGGCTTCAGTAAGACGCTCTTCTTTTTCCCCCACCAGTGCACCTTGCAGCTAACCCAGTAACTGGCTCCACCATAGAGTTATATACAATAATACTACGTCGTGTCACTGCCGTATAGTTGGTAGTAATTAATTCTATTTGGAACCAACCAATTTGTTGAAATTGTTAATGTCACGGAACGAATTACTGAAACTGTCGACCACGATAAAATTGATTTTCTGTAAAGTATTTTTAGCGTCGTGATACGTTGAGGCTTTACCGGTAAAACAAATTCTACACTGTACGGCTGTGGGGTATGAAGGGGGTAAACATGGGGTAAACAAGAACATCTTCACTGTTGTTTATTGTTTTTTCCATTGCTCCGTGGCAACAACACCACTCAGTTCGTGGTCACCCGTTGTGCCGAATCCTATTTTGCCGAAAGATTTGCGCCTTTTCGCCGAAAATTAATAAAACTTAATAATTACTAAACAAAATTTAAAATTACTAGCCTCTTTTCCTATTAAAAAAGCGTTCCTACTTGAAGAAGTTAGTGTTTATCAGCAACGAGCGAGGCCAGCAAAATGGAAATTTTTTTTGCCAAAACGGGAATTCCCTTTCCGCCGCATTTTAAGCAGGGGCGTAATATTCGGCGAAATGGGATATCGTTTCGCCAAATCCTCTTTTACCGAAACTAAAAAACTTGCTTAACATTCTGTCAAATGGAAATTCCCGTTTCGTCTATTCGCGGTTCACTGAAAAATTGTACTCCAAATTACCTGCCTCACTTAGGCTACTCTACCACATCACACAACTATAATCACAAAATTTCTTCCAAGTAGGGACGCTGCATTTAACAGGAAGATTGGATTTGATAATTTTACATTTTGTATGAATATTTTTTTTGGGCAAAACTGAAATTTCCATTTTGCCGAATTTTTAGCAGAGCTTAAATTTTTTGCCGAAACCGATAACCACCGCCTGATAACTGGTGGCTGCGAAAATCAAATCACGTTTTGGGGCCGCTGGCCTTGTTTCTCGAGCCCAGTATCACCACCAACCATCCAACCACTCCACTGGATTACCGGTACTTTCATTGTATGAAAAACTCTAAAAGCATGAAACGAACCCTTCAATTTTTGATACTTTTTTCTCTATTAAATTTTTTATAAACCAATGCTTTGTAAACCAATGTCTTTGTAAACCAATGCTTACTGAGATGAACTGGTGCAGTTTTTAATTTGGCTGGAAGTTTTAGAAAGAGAAACAATTCTGGGAAAACCTTTGGTGGGAAGGGTGGGGGTCGAATCGAGAGTCATCGCGGGGTGGGAGGGGGGTGGGGGGCGCCCGAAATAAAATTTAACTGATGTGAGAGCAAAAGGCTGCCACCAAGTTTCCCATCCACGTTCATTAAACCTTAAGTAAGACCAATGTTTCGGTTGCGTGATTATTTTTTTGGGGAAAATCGCTCTTGCATGGTTCCATGTATGAACCAAAGGTGTCTTGCTTAGTATTTCTCTGTTGGTTACCTAACGTTCCGTATGGTTCTACGCACGTAGCTTGGTCAATGTACATTAACATGGCAATCTCAGCGTTGTAAATTGCTGTGTGTCTTGCTTCTAGCTGGAGACTACTGCACATAAATGAAGCCTTATTTTGGGAACAGACATGACTTTATAAAATCTTACTGGGAACTGCAGGATTGGAACTAAAACTTACCTATACATAAAACTGTACAGGTATTTCGGGGGGGAATCGAACTATCAAGACTCTCGCTAGCTTCGCTTACTCGACCAACAAGCTCACACTGCAATTCTAAACTGCAGCAATATTTCCATTCAGTGGTTTTTTTTTAGCATTAGAATTCTAAAGAGGTCGATTAAAATCGGGCGCATAAAGTAAGGCTCGTAGTTAGGTTGCTGTAAGAAGCCGGTGACCTAGGCTTAAAGATAACGGACAATAAGTGAAGAATAGAGCCTTTTTACCATACTTTTTGGAATATCCATCCATGTCGTAACTGCCGTTTTGGTTTTCACTACTCGTCACAAGGTCGGCTGGCAGAGAAGCTGCTGATTTTGCTTCCTCGCTCCAGACGAGGAACTTATGTGGAGCCGGAAGGCCGGACACGCATTTTCTACGCCAGTTGGCCTTGGTTAATTATGGTTCCGTTATAGCTCCTGTTACTCCCCAGCATGGTCGAGTGGAACGATAATATACTGAAAGTTGGTCCTTCTCCAGCAAAATAAGTCGTTTTCCCGCTAATACTTCGTGTAACGTCACTGGCTCCGGTCTGGTTTGGCTTGTGCGCATGTGTGTAAACAGTTGAGCTGCATTGTGACGTCAGTGGCACTAGCAAAATCAACAGCCAATGGAAAAGCAATATGCTAAAAGTTGTCGGAGAGACCTCCCTGCTCCCCAGCATCTACGAAAAAACGGTCCAGATTTTATATATATACCGTATATCCTGACGCGTGATTTTTGTTTGTCGTAATTACTGCTCACTTGTCATTCCTGTGTGTTCAGTTGTTAGCCCCGCCCCAAAAACCCCTTATGCTGATAAACGTTGATGTTGAAGTATCCCAGACTCTCGTCAAAACTCTGTACACGGATATACTTTTTACCCCAAGATGGCGACCACCAACTGCCTACAGGACGGCAAGCCAAATGGGATCGATTGATGAACCCGTTCGGCTTTTCATCCTGTCATTACTTGATTTCACGCTTTATTTTGTGTTTCTTTCGGTTTTACTTGGTGTGAAGGCGCACAAGTCCCACTGGTGATCATGTGTGGGCGTACGCTGTTGTTTCCGTTTGGCCTTTGCCAGTATTGTATGGCCGTAGATTAGAGAGTTTTAACTAGATATCGCATCTTACCTCTTCCAAGCGTACGCAAGGCCCTAGTGATAGTTGCGGCTACTAATGTCTCTCGTATCGTTTTGGGTGCGAAGCAGCACCGAAGGCAAAGCAACGTGAGAGTGTTAGTAGCCTCAGCTACCGCCAGGGCCGTGGCGTGGGCTTGGAAGAGGTAAGATGCATTTCTAGGTGGCTTTCTAATTTGTGGTATGGCTGAGACAATTGACTAACAGGGGCGCCAAATTGTCTTAATGCACACAAAAAAATGCACCTTCACAGATTAGCACTGCAAATTCTACACGACTTAAGGTTGTAAACAAAAAATAAGTGCGTAAATGCATAAAAAAAAAAGTCCTCAATTTTTTTTTTTTTTTGTGGGAGAGCGGCGCGGAAAATAACGCTTGCCGACCAAACCCCTTCCTTCCCCGATTCCAAAAAAAAAATGCATCTTACTGATGACTACTCCATATACTACACGACTAAAGGTTGTAAACAAAAAAGTAGATGCGTAAATGCTGAAAAAAAATTCTCAATTTTTTTGTGTGGTAGAGGGGTGCAGGAAATTACGCTTGCCGACCAACCCCCATTCCTTCCCCTGAAAATAATATTCCCAAAAAAGCACCTTCACTGATTAGCAGTGCAAATACTACACGAATAAAGGTTGTAAACAGCAAAACGCAGGTGTAAGTACCTTTAAAATTACGCCTGCCTACCCCCCCCCTCTCTCAGTTTCTCTCTTTCCCTTACGATGGCCCGGCTTTGGGCTGAGCTGCGGGTCTTCGATAAAGTTAGAGGCTTCATTTCCCCCCGTTCAGGTAGTCTGACATTTTAGTCCAAAAGGCGACGGAAATGGGTTGGCGACCCATTTATTTACCAATTATTATTACCAGAAGTGGCATAAAAAAATAGTCTCCCAAGACAATTCTACCGCGTGTTCAACCACTCAGGAGTCGTGCCCTCGGCAGGCAGCTGTCGAACGAGTGGCTGTTTTTACTTTTGCGGAACATTACGTTAAATATTAATGCTTTTAAGATTTTTAACGTAATAGCTGCGTGTGAAAAATGTCATGTGTGCTGCGATTAGTTAAGCAGCGCTTAAGTGAATTTGAAACGATTACCTTGAAAAAAGGTTGTTTTTTTTTTTCAAGGGAGGACCTATTGATGTAGAAACTGGCATGTCTTGTCTCCCAGCTTCGCGCCAGTTTTCGCGCGTTCAGTTGACGCCTCTTGAATTGCTTTATGAAAAAGATATTTTGGTAGTGTTGAATCGACTGGCCTGGAGGCAGGAAGCCAAATCCACAGCTTCTCTCTTTTAGAAGCGAAAGTTACAGCATGGATAGTCACTCCCGCGTTCTACGGACGTGTATGCATTTATAACCACCTGCTAAATATAACATTTCGGGTCCCGAATTAATTATGGTTCCCTAATATCAAGATTGCTAGTACGTCGTTGGATTCGGAGGAACGGCATGCACTTGGGTTGGAGGCGTGGACGCTGATCACTGAGTAATGCTTGTTCGCTTTGATCGGCGTTCCGGGGGAACCCCTCACAATGCCCTTCCTCCCCCTCCCTTTCTTGTAGTCGAATTTTTTGTACGTCATCACTGAATGGGTGAATATTGTTTTTTACCCCCCTGGTTGTTGCTTTACTTTAGGCTAGGCTTATAGTTAGATAAAATTTCTGGGCCATTAGGATTTATTTGTTGAGCAGCGCTGGCCCATAGAGCAGTGTCATTTGCCGCCATATTGGCACCAGTGTGGGTTTTGGAGGGCATAACTACAAGGTGCACTACATATAAATGGAGGGAAAACCAACGGAAGAGCGGATTTCTTAGGCCTAAAACAACGTTGTTTTCTCCAACAACAAAATTCGCGCGTTTTAGGTCTAAGAAATCACTCTTCGCGGCATCGGCTTCAGTATGACGCCATTCTGTTTCTCTCAGCAGTGCCCCTTGCAGCTAACCCATTAAGACTCCAGCATAGAGTTATATACAATAATACTACGTCGTGTCACTCACTGTTCTATGACTGGGGGTGATGGAGCTAATCGTGCGGCCTCTAATCGTAACGGTTGCTTCATTTGGCAAAGACGTAGCGGAGGACTAATAATTATTTCGGATCTTTCTTGCGTATTTTCGAACTTCAGGGAGGTCCCCCTACCCCCCCCCCCCCCACCTGTTCATTTTACCGTAACCAGATGGTGCAACTGATGGATAAAAAACAGTTGGGTTGATGGGGGTGGGGGTGCAGGGTGGGAGGAGGAGGGAACGGAGGAATCTAAAAGGCCATACCGAATGGTATGAGTTGCCGAGTGCAAGGGGGAAGGTGAACGTAATTTGCCGGTTAAACATCCAAATTCTGTAAACGTGGTAGAATGGTGGCCAAAAAAATATACGATCGAGATGGCTGCCGCTAGTCTTGGTTACAAAATAGCGCTAAAAAATTCACATTACCACATGAAAATGTGTCGAAAACTGTTTCGTGTACACATTAAAAGTGACGTTTCGGGGTAAGTCAGAACAACAATTCGTTTTGTCAACTCGTAATTTGCGTAAAACGTAAATAAAAAATGTGAATTACTCAAAAGAGGTATGTGGGTAAAAGAGATACCTTTTTATTTTGGGGGGTGCTCGGGGGGAGGGGGAGGTTTTTAAAAGTTAAAAGGTTTATTTTACCCACATTTTGATTTTATTTGTTTGTTGGCTTTTGTGAACGGACTTTTTTTTTTATATACGTCAAGTTGTATGCAAATTTGGAGTTGATAAAATGCAGTATTGTGTTGCTTCGCCAGGTTTGAGAAACCCCAGGATGCCTAATTTAATTTGTAAATTTGTAAATTTAATTGCAAATTTAATTTGTAAATTTGTAAATTTAATTGCAAATTTAATTTGTAAATTTTGGATTGACGAATCATTTTTATAGAATAATGTGTATTTTTCATAATTATTTTGTAGCCACGACGAGTAACCGACCAATTTGACAATACTGCAGGAAAATGTTCCCGAAATTGCTGCTTGTTGTTGTTTGTTTACGGAGCTTTAACCAATACTGGTAACCAATACTGGCCCCGATTGGTACTTGGGTGGGTGACCTCCTGGGAATCTATTCCGGGTGCTGTAGACATAGGGCCGTAGGGCTTCGTCGGGCAGATGACCTGGTGCGGTTAACGCTCGCTAAAACCCTTTGAACCTGTACTGGTTATCAGCACCACCGAAAAATCCTACACTTGCAATAATAATCCTTAAAGACTGGCCTTGTGAGGATACACAATACACTAGTCTGAGAAGAAAGAAAAGACTACTGCCCCGACTGGGACTTGAACCCAGGACATCCCGTTTACTAGCCGCGCGCTCTAACCACTGCGCTACCGGGGCGGGTACTGGCTACAGGCTCCAGCCAAGCTAAGTAGCTGTTCAATCTTTCTCAGCTGTTCTTTCTTCTCAGACTAGTGTATTGTGTATCCTCACAAGGCCAGTCTTTAATGCAGACTGCTTGCTTCATTTACCCTTTACCTTGTGATTTCTTTCAGATTTTATTAGAGGCCTTGGCACACAGCCGTACGCCCCTTCTAACCTAAAAATACACATTTAAGTACATCAAGAACTCGACCAACTTAATAGACATCATCACAAACCCACAAACCCACACACCAGCGTGAACACCGTTACGCACAACTCCATAAGAACTCCAAGTTGCCCCAACCCCATGATTTCTTTCTTTATTCAATAATAATCCATTTTTAACAATGAAGTAATTTATGAGTCATACACTACAACAGTTAGAAACTACGCCTGTTTGCTAGAATGTTTGATTAACTGTCCATTGTTTTAACCACCTAGCCTTGTTCAAACATTGACGAGCTCTTGTTTCGTTTCAACAATGCTCTAACTTAAACTGCTTATTTCCTGGCAACGGTGGGGCAGTCAACATGGCTGAGGCCTCGCACAATTTCAGCTCCAAAATTGATTAACAGCTATTATGCCAAATTTTCAGTAAGGCCTCTCAGCGTTAGTGCCTGTGTGAAGGCGTTGGACTACAGCCGCCTCCCATGGAATATGGGCTGGATTTTGATGATTCCCTCCACTTGAAATGAATGCCGACAAGCTGCCGTCAGGCACGGCTCATTCACCCGCCGTGGGGAGGACTGGAGCAGGACCCCTCAACGCCAAACGATCGTCGACGCAAAATGGCCGACCCGGTGGAAAGGTGGGTGCTCGATCTTCAATTCTGCAAATGTCCAAAACCGCCATTGCTGGCCCTCCGACAAAAGCTTCAACTTCGACGACAGCCAGAAAAGGGTTAGTTGGATCAACATCTTCGTTGAACAAGGTCGTCGAAGAGTCCTCGTGTGAAAGTGCAGCCTCCCTCGACCTTCCTCTGCCAGCAGGGCCACAGCTGTCTAGAGCCGTTGGTTTTGAAAATGGAGCTTCTTCCTTCGACGATTATTGTGATGAGAGTGTAGGGGTACCAAGGCAAGCTAGTGCAGCGTGTGTGAAGGTCCCTGGATCCCGGCTTCCGATACCTAACCTATTGGGAAGGCGCAGTTCCGACGAAAGAGGCGACACCCCCAACAAATTTCCTGTATTGTCGCAGACTTCGGTGAAGAGTACCCCTTCTAACAAAAGCAATGTTTCGGTTAATTCGTTTGAGTATCCTCTTCCCGTCCAGTCATCCTTAGTGGCTGGCTTGTTGGAATCGATCGCCGAAGACAACGAGCTAGTTGAGAAAATTGATAAAATGGCGTCTACTGCCAGCATACTGGGCAACAAAAATGCAAAAGCCAAACGAACTCCTTCCGTTAATGCTCCACAAAGAAATAATTCCCAAGCCTTTAAAGGTCGCCAGTCTGCCATATGTGTCAAGCCTGTCGGTTCTAACAACAGCACCATGCTTGCAACAAAAGTAAAAACTTCTGCGTCCTCCCAGGGTAAACCAGTTGCCCAGCGAGGTGTGTCTCATGGCTCCGTTGCGGTGTCATCGACAGCTATGGCGCCACTTCCAACCTCTACCCCAGAATCTCTCACTCAAGACCCATTGAAAGCCGTGGCTGTTAACCCGGTAGCCATTGTGCAGCCAGTTCATAACAACTTAAACTTAAGTAAAACCAAACCACCAATTTTGAACTCCAAGAAAACTAACAATAAAACGTCAGTTAGTGTGCCAAAAAGTGTCGTAAAGCAGCGGGCACCATCAGCCGAACGGAAAGCATCACCATCTAAAATTAACAAGGTTACCCCAAAAGCGCCTCAAAAATTTGTTCCAGTCGAGAAACCTAAAATATCCATCCCCAGAGAGATCATCGTTGCCACAGCAGAAGTTGTTGTCGAAAAAGACTTTACTAAAGTTGAGGCGAGTTTGGATTTCTTGGTACCTCCAGGTAAAGGAAGGTGCTCTCCGAAGCCTGCAAGTGTCGGTGCAAAGCAACCCGTTAAAAAGACGAAGCCACGAGTACCAAAAGTTGTCGCTGCACTGAAAGAGGAACCAGAGAAAATTCCAAGTTTTTCGAAGATGCCTGACGCCATTCCAGACCAGGTTCAAGCTCCGGTGCCGCAAGAAGGCCTACCTAAAATAAATTTTATTGACATAGAACCAAAGCCTACTTTTCTCGAAATGTCTCCAGAAAGTGCACCCATTCTTCAAGATGGTGTTGAACTGTTGCCCGATCCTCTAATTACTCACACATTACTAGAAGAGAAAAAATTAATGGTTTTCTCTGAATGCCAGTCACAGACAGACAACTCTGAAGTGCCAGTCATTGAAACTAAAGAAGTTCTGTTGCAAACCATCACCGTGCCAAGAGTAACCTTTAACCGGGATACCCAGACACAAATCGTCACGTGTTCAGAAGTTGAAAATCAGACCGAGCAGCCAGTGTTCTTTGAAACTCAAACCCAGACTCCAATACACAGCATGTCGATATCAGAAGTCCAAACTTTTTTCGTACTGAACTCAAACTCTGAAACACAAACACTGTCTGTAACGAATAGCGAGGCGGAATCGCAGACATTTATTGCTGCTATGTTACCAGTAGATGTTCAGGCGACGGAGGTGATGGCAGAAGCTGAAACCCAGATGAAAACCATTTTCCTTTCTGAAAACCAGAGCCAGACGTCAGATTTGTTGATCCTCAATGTAGAAAGTCAGACATCACAACTTCACCTGACAACTATTGAGAGCCAAACGTCACATCTTCATATTGCCACTGTTGAAAGCCAAACGTCGAATCTGAATTTTACGAGTATGGAGACACAAACCACGGTCTTGCCTAAAATTTTGCAAATGGACTCGCAAACGTCAATGGAAGAGTACGAGTTGGATGGCGCTGAGCCGTCCAAAGCCTTTCTGGCAGTTTTTTTCCTCTCCCTTGTTTACCGGGTTTGGCGCCGTAATCAACTTCCTTCTGTGATGTATCCAAAACTAAACCTGGCGTTAGAGCTGGTCAATGATATAGAAATAGATGCAGTAGAAGCACCGTCGGCTGTTTCCTCGTACCCATTTGTTCCTGGGGTGGACGTTTCTGAAAATGACGCTTTTCTTTGTGGGGAGGCTGAAGACTCCATCATTTCTGGGGGAGCTGCTCAACTGTTGTATTCCCCATCAACAATAATATTTGACGAGTCTGGCATGTACAGCTTGGAGGAAGCTTGCAGCAACGAGTTGCTGCAAACTGTTGCTGAAAACTTAGAAAATCTTTCGTCAGCGATGGCCGAATGGAGCTCTGAAGCGCTGATTTCGCAGGAATCCAAAATCGAGGTTCCTCATCCTTTGATACCGGATTCTGAAGAGCTGATGCGCTGGTGGCACCCGAAACATCCAACTCGCTTCGATTACACTTTTAGCACTAATACCGAGTATTCTCTCAGTGACCTCAATGACCACAACATATTAGAAACTGCCCAATGCGGCAATAATAACTCGCCGCCTGTAATCGAGGTTCCAGGTGAGGTCGTCACCTTGTCCTTGGAGCTGCCAGCAACGAACGATAGTACGCCGAGTATCAACATGGCGGTGATGAGCTACAGCAGCATGACAATGCTGAATACTCAAAATTCTGAAATGCACGAAACTTGTGGCAACCACACGGACCACACCGAAGGCCAAGGGAAATCGCTGAAGACTGGAAATCTCGGATCGTCAACCAGCTTTTACTGTGAGGATGCCATCAGCTATGTGGAAACACCGGATGATGTGGAAGCCAGTGATGAAGTTAGTATCGTGATGGGGGAACGCTCTGACGAGATCATGGTTGCGGGTACGCTGAACATCGACCTGAGCTTTCTCGACTGCCCGGAGGAAGTGGCAACAAAATCTTGCCGATCAATGGAAAGTGTGCGCTCGGATAGTATTGTGTACGCCGATGCGGACGAATACCTGCAGGACTCGGAAAAGTATGAAACTGACGAAGATCGAATATCGGTAAAAGAAAAAGGTCGTGTGGACGACGAGGTTGACGGAAGCGAATGAGGATCGGTTTTGGATTAAGTGTACTCGTTTGTGTTAATTAGATAATTAGCCTGGATTGGTACCACATTTGCAGAAATTGAAAATTTTGGCTGTAGTTCAGCATGTGTAGTTTATTATTTTAAACTCAGCCAGGTCCTTCATTGGTACTTAAATGGTGCATTTTTTTATCTTAAAAAAAAAAGGATACAGGATGTTTCAAAAGGGGGGAAAATGGAACAAAATTTCCGGACTATTTGTTTGTTGCGGATTATTTTCAAAATTTTGCTTTGTTTGAATACTTTCGTCAATATCCATCTGCTTACCCGTGATTGTGGCCTCCACCCAAAAATTCAATTTTCCGTAATAGCCATGTGTAAAATGGTTTTGTTGTAAAAAATGGTAAAATTGGAAACAGTAAAGAAATTATCTGCCCCACCAACAACTATTTTTCAAGTGTTATTTTTTACTAATTTAGCCCATTTTTACTTTTTGCACTTACGTTTTTACGGTACAAAATTTTGAATAAAAAATAAGGATAAAAAATAACATGGTTTTTAAAATACTTTGGTTTTGGTAGCTGCTGAGGGATGGCAGTCCTCAGCTTGGAGGTCTCTCTTTGCTGACTATAGCGGGAATTCTGGCGTAGCCTGCAAGGGTAGAGTGAGAGACTGTCCTACTCCTTCAGCTGCTAGGGATTCACCCTGTCACCCGGATTTATTTTGCACCATATCCTTGTCTCCTGCTCGGTGTTCAAATTCCTGGGTTGGCCTCTTCCCTACCAGTCTTCTGTCTCTTAAAAAAAAACTTGTAGTATGAACTTCAAACTTGAGCTGTACATCGACCTACACAGCATTGTAATAAAAGTCTGCCTTGAACTAAAAGTGATTGAGAAGAAAAAAACTGCGTATGGCTTTACTTTCATTTTGGGAATGCAACGAGTGATTGCGGGAAAAGAAAATCTGCGCGAGGCTTTTTTTTTCATTTTGGGAGTGCAATGAGTGATTGAGAAAAAAAATGTGCGAGGCTTTTCGTTCATTTTGGGAATGCAACGAGTGATTGAGAAAAAAAACTGCACGAGGCTTTTCTTTCATTTTGGGAATGCAACGAGTGATTGAGAAAAAACTGCGCGAGGCTTTTCTTTCATGTCGGGAATGCAATGAGTGAGAAAAAAAACTGCACGAGGCTTTTCTTTCATTTTGGGAATGCAATGAGTGATTGAGAAAAAAAACTGCACGAGGCTTTTCTTTCATTTTGGAAATGCAACGAGTGATTGAGAAAAAAAACTGATCGAGGCTTTTCTTTCATGGTGGGAATGCAACGAGTAATTAAGAAAAAACTGTGGGAGGCTTTTCTTTCATTGTGGGAATGCAACGAGTGATTGAGAAAAAAACCTTACGTGATGCTTTTCTTTCATTTTGGGAATGCAGCGAGTGATTGAAAAAAAAAAGAAACCTGCATGTTGCTTTTCTTTCATATTTGGGAATGCAACGCGTGATTGAGAAAAACTATCTCTACCTTAAGTTGGCTGAGTGGTATTTACGATAGGAGTATCGCGATGCGTTAAAAGTAGGGGGGGATCAACACGTAAGTTTTTCTGATACCATTACGTGGTCAATTATCAGCTTGTGGTAAATTTGTCACTAGTGCACTTTTTTCACGGACAGATTTTGTGCTGGTAGTGGTATGGTGGGGGTTAAAAACAGTTTGCTTATTTGAAACAGATGCAACCTATTGCAGTTGTCTTTTGGACTTAACATGATGCCGGAGCAAGAATTTGAATCAAATTATTATGGGCCTTCTGTCTCCCAGAAGGCCAAAATAAATGAAATGACAGAATTGTTTAAGTCCAAGATGTGGAGTCGTCTCCTGGGTTTACTGGTGGAAACCTTTTCAAAAGTTCAAAGTATGGACTTTGAAAAAAAAAATTGAATATATTCAAGAGAGGCTCTCCTCCACGTCGTGGAGTCCTCTGTGCAAAAAGATGGTATTCACTTTTGTTTGCCGTAGAAAGTAGTGATATCGGAGCCAAAACTTTCTACCATGTTTGTGGTCCGAAACACTGTCATTCCAGGATAATTAAAAACCACCACAGTGCTCATGATGAGGGTTGGGAAGAGGAACTTGGTGGCAGCCATTTTGATTTTAATTGCAGTAACTTCTATGGCAAAAACTGGTGCGTTTCTGTACCCCTTGTTGGATAATGTGAGGATGCCAGATGAATTGGGTTTAGTTTTATTATTTTTTTTTAATTGGTGCAGCGGTGCTTGAGAAATGCAAGTTCAGCTTTGCTTGGCCTAAATTGTGTACTCTTACAAATATCTATTCCCAATAATATCTACTTCCCAATAAAAACTGATTGTGCCTTTCACCAAAACTTTGTCAATGCCCTCTTGAGGGGTCTGTTCACCTGACTGATCAGAAAATGCTTTAACATTTTAATAGTTTAGTGTTGTGGTGCGATTTGCCATGTTTCATAGGCATCCTTTAATTCCTTAAAAAGCCTTTAATTTGAAAAATATTCAATGTTTCAAAAGCCTTTTCCTTCGGAATTTTTGTTCCTACGCCTTGAAATGGCCATGAATATTATTGACGCTCACTACACTTGATGAAATGCATGTAATTACTGTATTTTTTTTAAATCTAAATTCATAATAAAACGTATGAATGTAGATATAAACTTACTATTTAGATAATTACACGCATTTCATCGAGTGTAGTAGGCACAATAAAATTCATATCCATTTCAAGGCATAGACAAAAAATTCCGAAGGAAAAGGCTTTTCCAAACCTTGAATATGTTTTTCAAATTAAAGGCTTTTTAAGGAATTCAAGAACTCCTATGAAAACATGACACCCACTAATTATTACACCGACTCAAACCAAGACATTAAACTGCGATAACGTTACGTTATATTCGTAATAGTCGGGTGCACTGATTCCTCAGAGGGCATTGACAAACTTTTGGTCTAGGGCACAATCAGTTTTTATTGGGAGTAGACCTTCGTAAGCACAGCTGAACTTGCGCTTTGCAATCTCAATTTATTAATTATGGACTGGGATGGAAGCGAGAGGCGCCTTGCAGTGAAAGCAATTCGTGCTAGAAGGGGCTACTGAGCAAGCTGTTATTGTGTGCACAGCGTATCTTGCAAGTATTTTGTGGACGGCTACATTTTCCTGGAGGGGGCGACTTTAGTCGATGGCCGCCATTGTTTTTGTAACCATCTTGGATATCAACAAGGCACTCTGCTACCAAAATCGTACAATCGATTATCTGTGTTCGTTCAGCGGCGAACTCAAGATAGGCCGCGGACACTATACATTACTGTAAGTTGCTATGTTCTTCCCGCCTTGTGTTAGTAAACAAATGGATGAGAACTCGTTCGTTGCATGGGATTGGGAACTTGAATAATCTTTTAAGCTCATTCTAGTTCCGGATCCCACGCCACTACTGGTTCTCATTTGTAAGGTAGTGCGGGGCAGTTCTGATAAATGGACTGATTGTTCTGCATACAGGTATTAGTAGAGTCGGGGTATGGGTGGGTTACTGATCATAACTGTAGTACAAATTTCGTCATCTTTATTTCTCGATCTCTTAAATTACACGGAAAAAATATACACGGAAAATGCACGGTAAATCTTATAAACACACTAAAATTAACTAAGATGCTAAGATGTTGGGATGCCTTAGTTTTGACTGAAATAACTTTGCCAGGATTCGATCTAACGAACGCTTGCACACAATTCCGTCCCTCGTGAAAACTTGAGCTTTAATAAAGATGGCGCAGACGAGATGGGTGAGGGAATAGTGCGCCGCTGTTTGTTGGTTCAAATGCAATTCACGTCAATTCACTGAAAAGATTTACCGAGCCTTATTTTAGTTTATGACTGTATCGGTGTTTCCTGTAACCTTTGTACTTCCAATAAACGTGTACTATTTTGTTGGTGGGAAGTGTAGTCCTTAACCGGCGCCGATACCGATCTGGAGAAAAACCGATATATTATTACCGGTGTCTGTGACTTGGGAAATTATGTAAACACCGCTTTTTACGTTAGTAAAGTCGTGGATAATGATACGTGATAGAGCAATAATATTATACCGATGTGCAAATATATTGTGTACAAGTTGGTCCACAAGAAAAGAACAATCCGAAATTTTTAAAGTTTTTTTTTAATGCAAGTAGGAGTTTTTTCTTAACCTACAAGCCAATCATTGTGATTTCCAAAAAGTGGGCCCTATTATCGAATATTTTGAAAAAAAAGCTTGGATTAAGTTATCCCATGATGCATCATAGTGCACCTTGACTAAGTCAAACAAAAGTTGAAACGTTTTTTAGTCCTTTTCAGAAATTTCGAATAATTTGACTCAACTTTTTTCGGAATCAGAATTGGATTTTGTATCCAGAAACGTGGTCCATATTTGCAGCTATTTATTCTTCGAAAAAATTCAGGTTTTAATTTTTTTTTTTGTGGACCACCATGTTTATTTTTTTTTTTAGGCCAGACGGCGGCATTCAGTGAGGTTTGAAAATTAGCTACTAAAATTCTAATAAGTTATTGACTTTAGCTTTAATTGCGAAATTTTTAGCACACTAATCATTTGTGAAACCGATTCGGTCAGTCTGAGAAACTGGGTCAGTCTGGGTCTCTGGATTGTAGAATTCGGTAGGTCTCTGGATTACTGGATTTTCAGTGGTATTTCCAGTGGTATTTTCAGTGGTATTCCATTCCATCGTTGGCTAACTCCTTCAGCATTGCTTAGAATACACTTAGCATCTCTCAGGGTGATCTTTTAGCAACAAACGTTTCAGTATGGAGGAAAGCGATTGACACCCTTGTGAAAGACTGAATATCTTAAAAGCTTGGATGGAACCTGCAACTAACAGTCCACCCCAGTAGCACAGTTGAAAGGAAGTCAGGCTTGTCGATTGGCTTATAAATAAAAGGTTGTGGATTGGCGTGTCAGTTGGTCAGTTGTTTTGTTTGTTTCTAAGCTTAGTGGGCCTTGTATTAAACCCATTGGACCCACAATTGTGAACAGCTACTGACGAAAATATTTACGTGCCTTCGTGAGGCCTGGAATTGAGTTAATAGATAGGGCAAGTTGGCATAATTTTTCCGTCATAATTGCTGTTCACTTCACTTTCATCCTTAGCGGTTCACAATGTTGGCTTCATTGTGTTTCTTGATTAATTAAGTCTAATTCTTACAGCATATTTCGTTTCTTTAATAATGAATTTCACCGTTTTTCCGTAATTACGCTTTCTAATCCATATTGTGTGTGTTCGCCAGTTTGACAAGGATTTGATAAAAGTACAAAATGAATGTCAGTTTTTCCGTAATTTCGCATTCTAATTCATGTGTGTTCACCAGCTTGACAAAAAGATTTGATAAAAATTCAAAGTATGTCCATAAACAACTCCCTCTCAACAGGAATCAATCGTCAGATAACTTATCAACGATAACGAGTCTTGTGATATGTATTTGATATATTCCTCCCATCGAAGTGCTGGTTGAATTTTCCCAGTTCAGAATTTGTGGGGAGTTACTGTTATTGAACCGTATGACGGTATTGGATATCTTCTGTTGTGATTATAATCTTATGTTACTGGGGAACAGACATGAGAAGTGAAGTGATCTAAACTGTACGATGTTGAATCTAAGTCGTTACCTTTCTCGCCGTAGGGTGTCAGAATACCTCATGGGGGATCTGGATACATCGTCAACTGTGCACCCGGCCGCCAGATCGCGGGTAAGTACTTTATTCTTGATTAAATTTAATGATTAGTTGTAAATTAATGATTAAGTTGCGGTCTTTAGTTGTACCAAGAATTCAACCCTCCCCAATGTCGGTCGCCACTTGCCATTTGGCGACTTGGAATATAGCCTTACTCGCCAAACGGCGACTAGCTACAGAGCGTGCCGCTGAAAAGGGGGTATCTCTGGAACCGTATAAGTTAGAGACGAACGGTTTGCGGCGTTATGCTTAGATTCATAAGGGCTATATAATTGGTTTTTCTGCATTAAAGGGCAATTACATCCATTTTGACATGCATACTTTACTTTTGGATCACTTACACAATAACTAAACACACGAACTGCGGTAAGAATACGTTACGTACGTCGGATACAACAATTTAATTATTGCATCACCAAAACACGATACAGAGACCGCCATTGTTTTGCTGGAACGCGCAGAAATTATTGCCGACAGATGTCACTTTTCGATTTCGACTCGCAGCCGATTGAGATAGCTCTATTGGCTGTGAGAGCTCAAGCGTCCGACGGCCTTAGCTGGCCACTACAACTGTCGGCCAGCTAAGGCCGTCTGACGCTCGAGTTCTCACAGCCTATAGAGCTATCTCAATCAGCTGCAAGTGGAAATCGAAGAGTGACATCAGTCGGCATTTATTTCTGCGTGTTCCAGCAAAACAATGGCGGTCTCCATGTCGTGTTTTGGTGATGCAATAATTAAATTGTTGTTACGGACGTACTTAACGTATTCTTACCGCAATTCCTGTTTTTAATTATTCTGTAAATGATCTAAAAGTAAAACATGCATGTCAAAATGGATGTAATTGCCCTTTAATACTGGAGTTCAAGAAAATTGCACAATTTTGTTAATACATAAATCAGAGAAACCATGCATCATACGAGACGTATTTCATATACGGCGAGTAGAAATTGTGAAATGGCGAGTGATTTCTAAGGTCTACTAGCCAAGTGGCGACTGCTACTAGATTGACATTCGAAAGGGTTCCAAGAATTTATCGGGTTCGGGAGGAGATTTTGTAACCCTAAAAGGTCCCTATTGAATCGTGTTAATATTCATTCCTAATCGTGCCGTCCGAGTTTTCAGAGAGAGCCGCGCGTTCCAACTGGTAATTTTTACTCATTTTTCAGTCCCAATCTGAAGTAAACTAAATTACAACTAAGCTAAACGAAACAATAATTAAATACAAGCAAAAAGATTTTAGGCTGAAAACTGAGTAGAAATTCCCTCATAAAACTCATGGCGCCCTCTATAAACTTAGACGGAAGTTATAGGAATGAATCCTCGTAAGACGTTTCAGAAGGGGTCTCTGCCACAAGTTCGCCTCCCCAACCCAATAAAATCTTGGTTGTACGTAAATGGTTAAATCGGTAACCAGAGTGTGTAGAGCTGGGCCGTTATGAGAACGAACGGGAGGAACCAACTCAGATCCCACTTTAGGGTGGGCAGGTAGAATCTGGTGAGGGTAAATGTGTAACACTAATTCCATTACCTTGCTGGTTTTCCACCTTCCCTACCTAATTTGGGCTCAAGAGTTGGACACCACCGTTCGTTCTTATAACGGCCCAGTTCTATTAAACTGCTGAAATCGTAAGTATTTTCCAGCCACGATTTTTAAAAATGAGTCCTCCATTTTTGAACGAAGACTGGCCAAGAACAACTGTAGAAGCTCATCTCCAATGATGAGAAGCTTTTGATTTTTGAAATTCGATTTAATAAACACCGTGGTAGGTAACTGGTGGTATGAAATTTTAGTAGGAATAAAATTTCTAAGTTACATAAGCTATCGGCGAAAAGCATACACTAGAAAAAACGTTACACGGTATGCCACCTTTATGCACGTTTCATTGAATTGGTGTGACCTGCAGTCGAATTGGCTAACTATTCCATTACCAGATTGCGGCCATTCCGTCATAGCCAGTGGATGAATGGCCGTATTGGTAAAGGCGGTACAGTACGGTTGTGATCTGGTTTGGCAGTTCGTATCCAGGTCATGTCACTCAAATGATATTCGTTACAGGCATTCTGCGCATAAAAATGCAAGATTTTGAATCCAAGTAGGCGTAATGAGCTCCGACGATCCGTCGAATCTTTCAATACCCAGGAATTAATACCCAGTACCCATGGATTATTGAATTACTCAATACCTATGAATTATTGAATTACTCAATACCTATGAATTATTGAATTGGCAAGTCACAAAGTGCCACTATTTTTTTTGTGTGTGTGGGGTAGGAGTAATATTCTGGTGTTGGATGTACAGAAACGAACATTGATCGGTCTCTGCCCTTAGCTCACAACCAACAACAAAACTTGGTACGGACGGAGAATTTGTCTCTTAATGATGTTAATAACTGGGCACTGTATTATAGTTTAGCTGATAAGACCTTATCAAATGTCATTAAAGTTGTAAATTACGATAGTGCATTATATACTAAATTCGAGGAATTGCGTAAATTTACATTTAAAAAAAATTTAATCTTTTTAAGTGTAAAACTTTGGTGGTACGAACGCTGGGTGTTGCACATTCCGTCATTGATGATATCCTATTTTTCTTCTGTTTTTTTTTTTTTTTCCTGTCGTCGACGTTTTTCTGTCAGCCAAAAGCAGAAAACAAAAAGCTGAAGAACAAAACACTCACCAGAAAAAAGCATGGGGAAAAAAAAACAGTAGTCGCGTAAAAATCCTGGAAAAAAGTCTTTAAAAAGTCACGGAAGTCGTTTCCTGGTGAAATTCGAGCCCAAAAAAGAAAAAAACTGACCTAACCACCATCCCAGGCCATTTTTTGACATACTAACTGGAGCCCCAAGTGGAGCACCAACCCGCCATGATTGGAGCATCAGTCAACATCTTGGAACACTGGAGCACCAGCCGTTGTAGCTCCCTTTCCTTGACGTTCAAGCTCATTTTTCAATTAAAATAAAATCATTTCGATAAAACAAAAAATTATGGTGAAGCGATTATGTGCAAGCTTTTGGTGCAAGTTGTTCATCACCGGTTGTTTTCCTAAATTCTGAACGTCTTCAACCCATACAGTTTAAACTTGAGAACTCGAAATATAAAATATTATGACGGCAATGGCACATGTGTTCAGAGGCGTGCACAGGGTTCCAAAAAAATACGCCCTATTTTGCTTTTGTGCACCGCTAAATGCTGGCACTGCAGGCAGGTGAAAGGGCCTAGTGGCCAAAAAATGGCAAAAAAAAAAAAAGGCCAGAAAGGAGCAGAGTGAAGGGTAAATCCTTTACTAAAAGTTGCACCTGCCCTCCTGAGGTCTGTGCACGCTACTGCACGTGTTCATTCATTTTCCCAAGCTGTCGACGCGCCATTAATCTTCCTCCCCCCCCCCCCAATCATTCATTTTCATTCATTCATTCCCATGACACACGTGGCATACTCGTGAAATAAATTTTAAGTATAAATTTCAAAGAACATGAGAGCAAAAATGTATTCCGCCCTTTTGCCCCCCCCCCCCCCCCCCTTTCTGACCGCCCTATGGCCGGAATCGTGACCATTCTTTTTTTTTATTTGGATCACCACTTCATACTCCTGAAAAAAAAATACCCTGGACGTGCAATAACAAGAACACGAAAAAACTACGAGAGACTTTTCATTTTGTCAACAAAATGAGGAAAGACAAAATTATTTTTAGACAAGGACGGCAAAGCAACGTACAAAATTAGTTTGCTGGTGAAAGGCTAGTCATGCAACTGACCTAACCTAATAAAAAATCGATACGGAAAAAAAAAACCGTCGGCTTTTTTTCTTTCATCGGCTGTTTTTCCCAGGTTTTTCCGTGGTGCTTTTTATTTCTGGGCAGTTTTGAAGCCGCCTTTTCCGTAAGACATAAAAGGACCTTGACCTTGTCAGCTTTCAGGTCTGGTCGAGGGTTCCTGCAACACCACCGTGACCACCCACCCACCTAACTTTATTCATTTCCGACCCTTTGGCTACCTGTTTCACAGAAGCAGGTGCCATAGGGTTTTCCATCTACGGCCGGCCTCCCATCCCATTAGACAGTCAGTCTTGCTGAAATCTACTCAACTTGGGGGTGAGAAGGGGTTTGGTACCGTGAGAAGGGGAAGTTGATTGTAGGCCCCGATGGAAGAAGGAAAAGCTGAATCGGGAGCTGGTGCAGGTGCCACAACTGCCTGGAGGGTGTGCTGCTCATCCCTCCCCCAACTCCTCTGCGTGACCACTGTCCAGTCATCACTTCCGCCCCCCTCCTCGCGTGTGTCTTCTTCAATCTCCAAATCCCTCACTTTTCCAGTGTTGACTGGCTGAACGTTAGCTACCACCACACCACCCACCAAGAATAGGCGGATGCCGTGTCAGCAAAAGTGGTGAAATCTATAGTTTTGGTGATGCAAGACTTGTGCGAAATTAGGGAATTTTGACGTGGTTGGTCTGCTGGTGAAAGTTAGGTTCGGGATTGATTTACGCCGTGCATGTTGACGATGTGTTTTTGAAGATATCGGGAGAAATGCCTCGTCTCTTTCGTTTGACTGTTGTAGTGCTACTGATGATGCTATTGATTTCGTGTTTGACTCGGCATCGTGAGAAGTGTTGCGTGTGCTTCGTTTGACTGTTGCGAGTGAAATCTAGCGCCTTCGTACATCAGCAGTAAGTCATGGCGTATCTTACATCAGCAGTACGAAGATTTTTAGGCCTCACAGAAGTTTGAGGCTTATCTGAGAGGGTTTTTAACGTAATTAAACCAGGACGCTTAGGGATTTTGCTAAGGGGTCGCTTGTGTAGCCCGTGTAGCAGCTGTATTATGTGGTGGTTATATTGTCAATAGAACCCAGTGTATGCCACGTTGGTTGAAAAAAAGGGGCTTGCATCCAAAATGGGTGAACATATTTGTTCAGAATGCAACTGTTACTACACTGATGTACGAATTCAGCTTGAGTGTAGTTATTTTAATGCAGTTAGATGACTAGTGTGTCTTCATTTTAAGCCTCCCCCCCCCCTCCTCCTTCCCTTTGTGAATAACTAATTTGGGACATAGCAACCGCTGTTCTAGTAAGCAACAGTCTTATGGGGGTCGTATTCTTTGATTTTGAAATGATGGATCTTGGGATCTGCCCCGTGGCTTGTACTAATTTCACAATTGCCGATGGATTAAGTGCGAACTTATGTGGACCGAGTTGACAGATTGCCTGTGCAAATGGCGATGTACAAGCGTGGTATTTTGCGTCGCCATTGGTCACTTGTGATGCCAGAACGGAACAATCTGATGCCGGATAGGTTGTCCGATAAGGGTTTGTCTCCGCCAGTGTCTGCTTTCTCCAAAATATTCTTCGGGTCGCCAAAGAGTAAAGCCCAAATTAACCCCAACTGGGATCCGTGTGACCCGTTGGGATTTGTACCCGTTGACCTTTGCAGCGTTAGGTTTGCTGAGGTAAGCTGAATTTGTAGAACGCGAGTGTCCATCAGTAACATCCAAAAACAAGCGTAATCCACCAAAACTCGAAATAGTTGGCGACAATTTGGCGCCACGCATGCTAGATCTTATATTATTGCGTCGGCCAGTTAGCGTCTCTTACAGAGCGGAAGTGACGTCACACTTCGGATTGCAAGGGATTGTGGGACTAATCTGCTACAACAATCCGAAGAGGTGGATGATTACGGGATCCGTCAATCGTGTCGAAAGATGGAGTAACTTCCGCTTTATAAAAGTTTGGAATGAAAGATAAAATTAAAAAAAAAAAAAACAAGTTTTACTAATCGAAACGTTTTAGTCCAGTTGCCAAATGCTGATTTTTGGCCTAGCCTAAAAAAAAACTGTCTGCACAAAATGTTTTTGCGCAGAGATGTTCTACAACATTTCCCTACTCCAAAACGTAACGATGCCACTTTGGCACCCGTGGGGAATTCAAGATGGCGTCCAGAATGGCGTAACAAAACAGTTTTTTGCTTTTAGCGTCTAAACCGTTCATCCGATTAAAAATTAACCGGTTGCCAATTATGTTTAGAATAAAATTTCCTTCAAAAAAGGTTCTATTCATAGTTTTGGTAAAATTAATCCTTCTTGCCGAAATTCGTTATTTTTTATACACAATTATACACAATTCCTGATTTTATAAACAGCTGCAGTACCCGTTCTAATTCGGATAAATGGACGTGATTAGACTTAGATGAAAGAGAAAGATGTATATTTTCCAGCAAGGGTAATTAAATTGATGTATATTAATTAGTAGCTAAGCTACGGCAGTTTACCTACGTTGTAGTGGGGTGCTTTTCGTCCTATTTTACCACAAGTTCCATCTTTAAACTGCTGCACCACCCGTTCTAATTCGGATAAATGGACGTGTTAAGGCTAAGATGAAGATGTCCAACTAGTGTTAATAAAACGATATATATGAATTAGGAGGTATGCTACGACAGTTTACCTACGTTGTAGCACTGTGCTTTTCACTCTAATTTACTACAATGTTCCATCTTTAAACAGCTGCAGTTCCCGTTTTAAAGCGGATAAATGGACGTGATTAGGCTTAGATGAAAAATGAAGATGTATAATTTCCAACAAGGGTAATTAAAAAGATGTATATTAATTAGGAGCTAAGCTGCGGCAGTTTACCTACGTTGTAGTGGCGTGCTTTTCGTCCTATTTTACCACAAGTTCCATATTTAAATTGCTGCACCACCCGTTCAATTCTGATAAATGGACGTGACTAGGCTTAGACGAATACGAACAAGGGTAATTAAAATGATTTATTATCAATTAGGAGCTAAGCTACGATAGTTTTTCTACAGTGTAACACTGCATTTCACGCTATTTTATCGCGAGCTCCATCTTTAAACTGCTGTAGCTTAGCTTCTAATTAATATAAATCGTTTTTTAATTGCCCTTGTTGGAAAATATACATCTTCATCTTTCATCTAAGCTTAATCACGTCCATCCATCCGAATTACAACGGGTACTGCAGCTGTTTAAAGTCAGGAATTGTATATCTAACTTGTGTTAATGGCCTAAAATAGCTTACATAACGATTTCGGGCAAGAAGGATTAATTTTACCAAAAATATGACTAGAACCTTTTTAGAAGGAAATTATATTCTAAACACAATTGGTAACCGGTTAATTTTCAGTCGCATGAACGGTTTAGACGCTAGCAGCAAAAAATAAATGTTTTTCGTCGCCATTCTTGGACGCCATCTTGAATTCCCAATGGTGCCTAGGTGGCATCATTATGTTTTGGAGTACGGGCATATTGTAGAACATCTCTGAGCAAAAACATTTTGCGCAGACTATTCTTTTGGGTTTTTGAGCCGGCTGCCGGTCTATTTGTTTAATAAGTTTATAGAAGCAAGTGGTCGGTCGGTCTTGCTCTCTTGGATTACTCAGAACGGTGTGTTGGCCTTGCTTTCTTTTGGAGGTACCCAACTGTCTTCAACATTCTCTAGTTTTGGTGGATGAATGTGGCTGCAGTGCATCGCTTTTGGTCGAATGCACTCTAGTTGCATGAGGGGTTGCCTCCCCCCTCTTTCTCTCCCAGATAGACTATCGTCTCGAGTTTATCTGTTGGGGGGTGGGGAGAGGTCAACTGCGTCCGAGCTGAGGGAAACGATTGCGAGCGTCGAAAATCATTAATTGACGTCATTTATGAATGCTCTCGTCCTGTTCTTGTCTCTCCAAAAGTGTGTTAAAATTACGAGTCATTTGCATTGTTGCTGTAACGTTGGTGCATTCGTAATTTGCTAATTACGCGGAAACAACCTTGCCTTCGAAATACGCACTCAAAACTAATCTTCAGTATTCTAATATTAGCTTGCATGTTGACTTGTGGGCCTGACAAATACCAGAGGTAAACTGTGATGACAATCTGAATATAAACAGGCCTCCTGGTAGGTCGTGCCCCCTCTCTCGTTTTCCCCCTTTTCCCCCTTGAAATTCTTGCAAGGTCAAACATCTTCATCCCCCACGTCTAGCGTTCCTCTTCTTGTGGCCATTTTTGGCCAACATGATGTATTTATTGCTTGTGTGGCTGGAGTAAATTATTTTGAGAAGTAGCTTGTCGTCGTTCACTTTGCTGGGTGAGTGAGAGTGCTGGAGGATTTGGGAATATGGAGGGAAATTCGAAGTCGTCCAGCGCAATTTGTTGGCCGTAGGGCTGTTTGTTTGTGATGAAAACGTGAAAATTAGTGTGGGGGGGTTATGTACAAGGGAGGAATAAATTAAAAACAAAGGTAATATTTAATAATTGGCCGATTTTATGTAAACTTTGACTGTAGTTAACCTTATTGAGCGAGTTCATCTTAATGGATGGAGGCTTGCTCTGAAAGCCTAAAGGACGCGTGGGTCGAATCTCGGACCTGTATCCAGCTTGGTAATTGCGGTGGGGTGAGTAAAAATATCTAATCATTTTTACTCAATTTGGTTTCAAACGACTAAAAATATTAATGAGAAAAACTCAAATTGCAGAATCAATATCAATTAATTTGTGGTTGTGTATGTAGATTTAAGGCATGTAATCAGCTCCCAACAGGTTTGAAACCACAATGTTGTGGTTTTACCATTTGGATGTCATTGTGGTTTCCCAGCTGTCAGGAGGTGATTACATGCCTCAAACTGCAGATTTCATTGGAAATTAATTTTCGAAATTTTGTGTAACTTTTTTAATTAATTTTCGTACGTTTATGCTTTAAACTGTAATATATATATATATATATATATATATATATATATATATATTGTATGCTAAAGTAGGCTATTAAAAACTCTCAAACCCTATCTGAAATTGGTTGATGTCCTTTCAGTAATAAATGATTGGAACTGTAACCAAGTTTAGGCCAAACTGTCTAATAACGTAAAAAAAAACAACCTACGTAGCGCTAACTGTGTGATACGTATGCTAATAAAAAAAAAAGAGCCGTTAGAAACATCTGCATCTGACCGTCCCAATGTGAAACTTTGGCAATATTATTATTGAAATTTTTGTTTGGATAGTGATAAATAGGTTCCTTTCTTTAAATATAATTTTTGTTATCTACATTACCATATTTACATCTCTTAGCTTTTTGTTGGTACCTTTGTAATTAACTCAAGCTTACGGTATCAGTGTTTCAGTATTTTGTAATATTTTGATGAATATATTTAATGAAATTTCAGAGCATTGATTTTAAAGCAAAAACAATTATGCTCCAATTTCTGCCACAGCAGAACGTTTTTTTTTAAAGTGGTTCATAAAAATAATAAAACTCTTCAGTTTTGTTCAAAACAGCTGTTGTTTTATTTTCTGTGATACGGGGCCTAACAGACGTTACTGCAAAATGTGTGTTCCTCTTAAGAAAATTTTTCTCGTCAATTGTGGTCCTTCGAATATTCCGGAGGGGGAGAGGGAGATGGCAATCTTCACGCTTGTCAAACGCCATTTTCATGCAAATGACCATGTACGACAATCTTGTTACTTAAAAGTGATGAGTTACTACGTGCCTTCAAGGTCAAAATTGCTACCGTACGCTCTAGTAGGCAGTGCGGCGTTTATTGAGCATTTGACGTCTTTGGTAAACCATCCTGTAACGCCATGCAACCGTGAGCAGCCAGTCTGGTTCTGGGCTTAATGCCCCAACCAAACTGAATGCTCGCGGTTGCATGGTGATGCAGGATGGCTTTAAAAAAATACTCAATATCAAAGCACTAACCACGATTGCAGCAATTTTGACCTTGTAGGCACGTAGTAACATGTTGATTTGCACGAAATTAGTATCGTCTGGTAGGACTTAGAAGCCCTAATCAGACAGAAGGCAATTTGGTGCGAAGCAATGCATTACTACGTGCCTACAAGGTCAAAATTGCTGCACTTAAGCAGTGAGTGTGGTGTGTACTGACTGATTTTGACGTCTTTGGCAAACCATTGTGGAGCCGAGAGCCTGACTGGCTACATGGTGTCACAGGATGGCTTACCAAAGACGTCAAAATTGGTCAATAAACGCCGCACTAACTAATTGAGTGTAGCAGCAATTTTGATATTGTTAGCACATAGTAACGCATCACTTTGCACCAAATTTTCTTTAGTTAGTAGGCTACTTCAGCTTTGTTGCCGGCATATTTTTTCTGATGGACCATTAGGCTATAGAAATGTAAAAAGATTTTTATAAATTTCCCACAAAACAAAAATTTTGTGCAATATCTGGCGAGTGAAAAATCAAAAATTGCGAGTGACTTCTGAAGCATTCTGGCCGTTTGGCGAGCGCTGATTAACATTCATTAAGATTGCTTCTTCCCCTCCCCCCCCCCCCCCCTGCCGACGTATCTGAATCTAAACAACGTAATAAAATAATGTAGCAAAATAAACACAAAACAAGTTTAAACTGCATAATTCATCCATTTTAACTTTTTGTTGAATTTGTTGACTAAAAAACCTAGATTTTATGAAAGTGATGAAGCTAAACTCCCAAATGGTTGAAAGCTTATTAATTGGAGTAGGAAAATTTATGGTAGCTTTCAACAATACAGACAGCAGTGAGTCATCGTTACGGTTCCATTCCATTCAAACAGTCTGCCGTTCTAAATATACCATACGGTGGTGGTGGGGAAAAGTTTGTCGTCCTGCGCATAATGTGCTGTTATTCCTCAATTTTATTTGTTGCAACACATCCTGCTTTGCCAGGAAGGATTTGCCCATTTTCCTGATCGAATGTTATGAAGGGTCAGGAATTGTGAAATTAACGCTCCACCTTGTTGAAGGGAATGGTTGTTGAAAAATAGACGTGTTTACTCTAGCCGATAAATTGATGTGAAGTAAAATATTTAACCACATTGAGGAGCTTAGTTTCATCCTAAACTGGAGCTCAATAAACAATAAATACCGTTGCATGGTAAAAGATTAATGAAATATCAGCTGACATTGTTGGAATATAAGATCCGAGAAAGAAAGAGAACTGCTTTGATTTGGACCAGTGGCGTGCACAGGACAGGAGCAGGGGGGCATTGCCGGATAAAATGCCCCTTTTACCCTTTTTTGTAAAAAAAAAATATATATGCTGTATTTTGATTTTCGGAACAGATAAACGCTGGTGCTACAGCCAGAGAAAGGACACAAAGGCCAAAAAAAGGGTACAAAGATTCAAAGAAGGCTAGGAAAGGGGCAGAAAAGGACAAAAAATCCCTATATGATAAAATAGAGAGACAAGCTTAAAAAAAGGGTAAAAAAAAAGACTGACGAGCAAAAAAAAAAAGGTCCCCAGAAAAAAAAAACCTCAGCATGCCCTTTTACAAAAGTTGCCCCTGCCGTATCGGTGGTATGTGCACGCTACTGATTGGGACTAATGGGAAGGTCCTGGGTTGGAGTCCATCGACTCAGTAGTATTTATTTCTCAGTTAACATAGCTTATGTTCAAACAAGGCTGTCTTCAGTTAGGCCAGGTGTCAGGAATTTTTCAAATGCCCTGGTAACTGAATCCAAAACTGCCCCAAGATATTAACCACACTCAAAACAGTGTCATTCTTCTGTCATGTTATTTCTTTTGCAATATTCTTCCAACCCCATTAACAGTGGCGTAACTAGTAGGGAGGCAAAGGGGCGATTCGCACCCTATGTAAGATTTTGAAGGCTTATTCGGCAAATTGGCCATGTCACTCCTTGCATAGCTTAAAATACCTTGACTATCCTGAAGACGTACTTTAAAGACATTTACTAACTCATATTTTGCTTAAAATTACCAACATTTCTAACAAAGCATCATGTATGTCTAAAAAATAAGTAGTTAGTATGAAAGTGAAAGATTTACATTACACATTTTTTTATCCGTATAATGCAGTCAGCAAAACTGATTTTATAAAAATGTTTCCAATGGCAGGCACTTTACAAGGCATTAATAAGGCACATTACAAGGAAAATAGCAAAAATGCGTAAGCTTCCGCACGCTGGGGAAAGTCACAGCACTCCCCCAGAACCCCCAGCTGTTATTGGGTTCTCCCTCCACACCATTCGGCTAAATGGCTAGTGTTGCCCTCTCAGTATAAAACCCTAGTTACACCACTGCCCATTAAAAAATACTACCAAGATTTTTTGTTTAATATCAATTAGCTCTCGCCCACAAAGATCTCTGCTGAAACCGTATTAGTTTCGCCATTGACAAGATTTTTTGGTTCACTGAAACCAAGTTGTACCCAAGTTTGTGCAAAGTTTGGCCTGCCCTATTGTAACCAGGTTGCTCTGTTACTGAATTTTCTCGACTCCCAGGTTAGGCGTTTGGCCCTGGGTCTCATAGATCAAGGGATCAATTATTGGCTGCAGAAATATGTTTGCATCTGTATTTATTTTCTAGTATTTTTTCTTTTATATTATTCCTATTAGCCTACACAGACAGCTGTAGCCACGCCAGTGTATGTCATTATAAAATACAGTAATGTTTTGGCGACCAGCCGCTGCTCTAATTATAGTGCTGGATTGATAGGCTATTAATTAGATAGATGACTTTGAGCCTTGTCCTACCATGTTGCAACAAACCCTTATTTATTATTAATATTATTTTGCCAAAAACCTATCTTTTTTCTGAAACAAAGTGTTCAACAGCCTAACGGTCAAAGAATTTGATTTGGATCCTATTTAAGTAATGTATGTAGACTAATTTGTTTTTATTTCTTTTACTTAGTCGTGTGAAAATCTTCCGACAGAAGACGAAAATGGAGTTTTGTCTTCAGGCACGTGTAAATATCCGGGTAAGCCAAAGTTACGTTACTACTTATTGTATGAATGGAAGAAATGAAAACAATGGCCCACTGGTAGCAAACGTAGGATAACTAAAAACAGATTAATAGCCACCGAAACTGAAACACTTGAAATTGACGACTTTCATTATAGATTACGTTTGTTCTGCAGTTCTTTGATGTTAATATCAATGAATGGGGCACATTTACCGCTTCCACGCCAAATCTTAGCGGCTGCGCGACAATACTAAATTCAGCAAAAAACACGCCGAATGTTAGACTTAGATTCCCAGCCAAATTACTTACAGTACAGTTCACGCTTTGCCAAAACTGTTCAGTTTACTTATTTAAACTGGCAAGTTTTCGATGCTTCTCTACTGTTCATCTTCTTCAAGCCTTCGGTTGGAGGAACACTGCAATTTCACATACGAACGTTTTTCAACTGGCACAAAAATTTGAATCTCCTTCGCTTCACTGCAAGCCTTTCTCTGTCAGTGAGCCTCGTCAGAATCGTTGCTTTCGTGAACGTTGGGGACAGGGAGGAAAGGAGAACCCTTCCAATGCTATTAGACCTAGTGATAGGGGACCTTTAAGCTAGTACACCTTAGGGCAAGCCAAGCCTGGAATACAACACAATGTCGACGGTCACCTGGTCCCTGGAGGGTATACTGAGATCAATTTCAGGGAACTCGAGCAATGTGGGTAGTAAAGGAAAGACGACCTTGACGAAACGTGCTCACCAAATCCAGCGCAAGGACCTAGTACTTCCAAGTGCTACCTACTAGGCTGCTCAATTCCATTGGATCAGTTTACTGGGTCCCTTGCGGGGAGTGCTCTAGTGGGTAAGTAGAGACAAAAAGACGAGTTGGCGTCTTCGTCGGAGAACATCTAAAAGACACCATCCACGAAAGAAGACAGCGCTGTCTCCCTTCATGTTTTGAAATCAATTGCTATAGCATGAGGGTGATGCTCAATTCCAACTCCCATAACGAAGCAAACCTCCGTCCACTTTGAGGCGCTGGCAATCCAATATTGCCAAGAAAATTGAATAGGACTGCTGAATGCTTAAGAGCCAAGATGAGTAGGAACCTTTTTTCCCCGTCTCTGACATTCATGAAAGTAACGATTCTGGCAACCAGTCGACCTCCACCAATGAAACGAGATGCACTAAGAGAGAAATGGCTACAGTGAAACGAGGGAGATTCAAATTTGTGCCATTTGGAAGACGTTCTGTATGAAAGTGCAGTGTTCCTTGGCCAAAGGCCTGAAGAAGATGATTAGTAGAGAATCATTGAAAATTCCCCAGTTTAAGTGAAGTTCACTGAACAGATTACATGAACTGTAGTAACTAATTTTATTAGAAGCCAAAGCAAAAATAGCTGCAATATCAGTATTTACCATTTCCCAGCTAAGACGAGCTTTCGGACTAAGCCATGAATCAAATGACCCAGTGATCCGACGCAACCCGACCTGACTTGACCCGCTGAAGCAAAATGAAGCCAGTTTACAAAAACTGTCGAGACTGCAATGCTAACAGATAACGTAATTTTAGCTTTAAGTTGTCTTTTAACATACATTGACAAATTAGCATAAAATACCGGCTTTAAAACCCACGTATTTACAATATTTCCAGTAAAATCATGCTAGTCTTTTTAATCTGCGACTTTTATTATGGCCACTTGATTATCGGCACCAAGCCATCTTTTTGTCAGGTTTGACCTGCAATTATAGGTCCAGTATTCGGCTGCTGACCCAAGCTAACGCTTTTCCTCGTAGCACTAATTTGCAATATTAGTTTGCTACCATTCGGAATTATTTGGCAATCTTGGATTTTTGAAATTATTTGATTCGATGATAATGATTAAAAAAAAAGTTTTTGTAATAGTTTACAAATTTTACAATTTTTATCAATCAGTTTATTAGAATAATTAATTTATCTGTTTTCTGTAACATTTGGTCTTGACAATTTTTACCTTTGCAAAATTGTTGGTAATGATTATAATTTGAATCATGCTGCAACACTTTCTCTCGTGCAGTTTGAGTAGTACGTTGTTTTTGTGTGAATGTTAGAGCATGCCATGTGTTTTTAAAATCCTGAATTGCTCCATAATGTTCGGTTGACAATCGATATTGATAAAATAAGGAAAGGTTTTAGCCAAACTATTTGAAAATCAGTTCAGCCATTCTCAATTGCAACACAATGAACGGGTACACAAATGCACACAATGTTGCTGATAGTTGTTTCTCACTTGGCTAGATGCAGTTAATAAACTAGCACGAACTGATAGTGTAATCGTAGAATGTTAAGCGTTTAGCCAAACTTTTCCAAAGTGCAATCAATGTTGTTGAGTGAGAAAGGCAAAGCTGATGAATTTGCTGCCCTTCCCTTGTATGAATTTTACAGTGTGCTTTGTTATGTTACAGAGATACTAACTCCACAACAGATCGACGAGACCCTAATGCGGTTGGAACAAGGGGTGAACGTGGCCCTCCAAAGGGCCAAAGTTTGGTCCAAATATGCCAAAGATGTCATAACATACATTGAAAAGCGTTCTGCTCTTGGTAAGTTCTTTTAATGGCTGGGTGTTGAGAGTTTATTGCACATGCACTTTGCTGAGGTTTAAGCCATGTGATAAATATCATTAGAACAAGCTGTATGTCTGTCAAAAATGATGGAAATTTGCAGTGTGTTCCCATCGATGCGGACTGTGAGAAGTACTGACTGTATTAAGTTGCCTTTGTCCTCAAAATATTGCACACCTCTGATTAACTATTACCGCAAAATGTTACTGTTACCACTATTTGGAAAACGTTTATGGCTTCAGTCTTGTACTCACATAGACCTCCGTGGCGTACGTTTAGTACGTCAATTGCATATTAATACGTTGTTATTTAGGAAGAAGTACATTTAAGTCTCGAAAGGCACATAGGAACAAGAACATATTTTTAGGGAGAACATAACAAGAATCTTGAGAATTCTGAACTGGGAACTGATCTCCTGTAATCATGATCCCCTTATTATTTTTTTTATTACTGTACTCTGCGTTCACGTTATACACTGATATTTGTTACGGAGCGTGGTTACCATGCGCTTTCTTTTGCTTAACAGGCTCAAAACTGGACTGGCTTCAGCAACCTAAGAAGCAGAAACTATTGCTTGTGTGGAACTCCATTCTGCTGCATGTTAGACTCACATGATAGGCCTATTAATGGCAGTTGATCATTTAAATCGAGCTACTGTCACCATTCAGGTCTCTGGATTGGACTGTTTTGCCCTTGTTTAGGCTCGTCAGTAGGGAATACTTTCTGGATGAGAGCACAACTGTTGTCACCATTCAGGTCTCTGGACGGGACTGTTTTGCCCTTGTTTGGGTTCGTCAGTAGGGAATACTTTGTAGATGAGAGCACAACTGTTGTCACCATTCAGGTCTCTGGATGGGACTGTTTTGCCCTTGTTTGGGCTCGTCAGTAGGGAATACTTTGTGGATGAGAGCACAACTGTTGTCACCATTCGGGTCTCTGGACGGGACTGTTTTGCCCTTGTTTGGGTTCGTCAGTAGGGAATACTTTGTAGATGAGAGCACAACTGTTGTCACCATTCAGGTCTCTGGACGGGACTGTTTTGCCCTTGTTAGGTTTCGTCAGTAGGGAATACTTTGTGGATGAGAGCACAACTGCTGTCACCAT
>JAHWFP010214621.1:0-14024 GCA_023313725.1 Lithobius niger | reverse complement strand
AGGAACTTGTTTTTTCCTCCGTGTTGTGAGTGTGTTTCTGAAGAAGGTGAACGGTTTTTTCTCCGAAAATTCAAGTAGAACTGTGAACTGTATTCTTCCTGGTGGTTCAGGTGTGATTTTATTTCTTGAAATGACTCTATTAATAATCTTTTGCCCCCAGAACGCTACCATTAGTCCGAACTAATTCGACATCGGTGTAAACGTGGGCTTGTATTAGACATTCGTGGTGAGGACACCTCAACACCGCCGAGCCAAAAACCTGAGGGCAGAACTCTTCAACTCAAGAAGAACATCGTGTTTATGCCGATCCCACTTTAAAATCGCCAAAATGTAAATTTTGTATTTTATTCTTTCTGGCATAAACCAAAACACCACTAGCTTAGTTATGTCTTAGAAGGGGCTTCCACTGTGATGGTACTTATCCTCACATGTATGTAAAACACACGATATTTTTTATCCTTAAAACAGGTGACGACTTACTTTAACTATGAAAAATGTCCGACGTTAAAATCACTTGTCTGCTTCTGCAAACAACTAAAATCTAACCTAAATGCGTTATACTGTAGCATATTTTAAACTAAGCTGGTATATTTAATCTTTTGATTTTTGCACTTAATGCACTTCAGTAAACTTAAATTATTTCCATGAACCCTACCGGAGCTCAACTTTTTATGTTTGTTTATTTTTATGGACCCAGTGTTTATTTTATATCTATTTTTTTTATAGCATCTCCATCCAAACTCCGACCGTAGCAAACCTCTAAAAACGAAAACAAACTAGCTTTCCTTCGATTGAAAACATGCCTTGTATATATCAGTTTGTTTCCCAAAGTCAAAGCGCTTTCCCTGTAGCTGCCTGCCAAACAGAAGGTATAAAACTCAGACCCAGGAGAATTTCGTTAGCACAGCTCAGGAATCTCAAAGCTAGAGGTAGCTACGCCGGTCGGGAGTGGAGATGGCGCGGTCCGATTGTTGCCATGCCAGGCAAAGGTAGTTGGTTCGTATGACTTAGTTTAAATTGAAAGTTTATTTTTTGGACTCTACAATCCAAAATTTATAGTTTAATTTTAAACATAACCTGTAACGGCGGACGCTACGACGGCTTAGGTGCTTGTAACGCCCCCGGTTTCCCTGGTGTACGTGGAGTTTCAGCTTGAGGTTTGACGGTGTTTACGACGACTTTTTACGTTCATTAACACAGCATGAGCAACTGTCCCAGCATGGGGGATGGAGCGCCGGTCCTAATTAAAGGGGCCTAACCTTAAACTGTCGGTATCGCTGCCACCAACGGTGGATTTAACTGTTTAACTAGCTAAAATAAAAGATGGGCTACATATTTATATTTTACACTAAAAGACAATTAATCAATCTAGCAAACGACTGAAGCTTAGAACTCCTGGTTTTATTTATGCAACAGAGAATGAAAAACAACACTTTACATTATATCAAAGAATGTCACTTACGCAAAACCAAATTCCTCCAAGTTCCACAATTCAAACTTGCAAATTTTCGACTATCTTCTGATAGTCTTCTTCAGGCAAGAGTCATGAGACTTGCACAACAACAACCACCACCAACAACAAACTTCGCCAAGTCCACTACATTCAAATTTCCCTCTCCTTTCCCAGTGTGCCTTGGAACTCAGTCAGCTCTCTAGCTCACTGTCTGAGTTGGCTCCCTCATTAATACTGGAGCTGTTGCTGAATGAAGGTAAGAATTTTTCCCAGCTTTTCGTCAGTTTTTGATTAAGTTCTGCTGTCACTAATCTTCTTATCTGCTGATATGCTGATTTTTGCACGTTCATAAGTGGGATCTTCCTATCCTGGCAGTATTGAATGGCAATGGCCTCCAACGCACGGAGGTGTGCTCCCCTGCTCGTGTCCGACTTCAGCATCACATTGGTGTTATCCCAGTCTGCTTGGTGTTTACTCTTTTCACAGTGCAAGGCTACAGCGCTCTTCTTGTCTCCGTCAATGGTGGCTTGCACATGTTCCTTGACTCGGACGCAAATTTGCCTTTTTGTCTCGCCTATGTAACCTTGCGGACAATCTTTGCAGGGGATCCAATACACACCTCCTACACTGGATGCCACTTTATCCACCATCTTGGCCACATCTCTTGGACTACCTCCATCTTCTTTCAATTCTTTCCCTTGTTCGTACTCTTTCTTAGCTCCTTCATCCAGCTTTCCTCGTCCCTCCTGCTCTTTTATGCTGGCTTCTTCCTTCCTAGTCATAGCCCTCGTCAGATACCTGTGAGTTCCGATAGTGGACGCTTCCTGCACCTGCCTTAATTTCCTCTCTTAAGGTACCATTTGGCCGGATGTATTTGGCTCTTCCGTTGGTGAACTTCGTCCTCCTCCATCAGCCTCTTCTCCTTCTTTTGCTGTATTCCTCTCTTCCACAATCTTCTTGCCGAGCATCTTGCGAATATTCGTGGGGTTCTTAAAGTAACATCCTATCCCAGCTTTTTTAAGAGCTCTTCTTATCTTCTCCCCACATCCTGGTAGATAAGTCAAAACCTCTGCCGGAGGCTGGTCTGCTTTCCTTTTCTTGTCTTCTCTCTTAACCAGGGGGTCCCTCCAGGCTTTGGCCCTTCGGATGGCTTCGTTGATGGCTTTAGCTGGATATCCCAACCGGAGGAACTTTTCCTTTGCCTTATAAACCACTGTGTCCCTTCACTTACTTGCATCAATCGCCCTCTGATTCTCAACATTTCTCCTTTCATAATCGCCAGCAGCTGGGTCTTCGGGTGACCCGACCAAAACTCAATTCCCCTTTCCGTCTGCGTTGGTTTCACAAATGGCTTCCACGTCAGCTTTCCCAGGTTGCCTCTCATGACTACTGTGTCTAAGAATGGAAGCTGTCCCCCTTCCTCCTCCTCAGATGTGAACTTCAAATCAGGCGTCCACGAATTCAACGTCGTCTCCACTTTGGCCAGTTCCTCATCCTTACCCGCAGTAAATGTATCATCCACATACCTTGCCCAGATCTTGATGCTGAAGTCGGACACGAGCAGGGGAGCACACCTCCGTGCATTGGAGGCCATTGCCATTCAATACTGCCAGGATAGGAAGAACCCACTTATGAACGTGCAAAAATCAGCATATCAGCAGATAGGAAGATTAGTGACAGCAGAACTGAATCAAAAACTGACGAAAAGCTAGGAAAAATTCTTACCTTCATTCAGCAACAGCTCCAGTATTAATGAGGGAGCCAACTCAGACAGTGAGCTAGGGAGCTGACTGAGTTCCAAGGCTCACTTGGAAAGGAGAGGGAAATTTGAATGTAGTGGACTTGGCGAAGTTTGTTGTTGGTGGTGGTTGTTGTTGTGCAAGTCTCATGACTCTTGCCTGAAGAAGGCTATCAGAAGATAGTCGAAAATTTGCAAGTTTGAATTGTGGAACTTAGAGGAATTTGGTTTTGCCTAAGTGACAGTCTTTGATATGAACTTCGACCAAAGTAATTTTGCCGAATTAACGGTATTTTCGATTTAAATTATAGTTTGCTTCTAAAAGCTTTTGAATAACATTGATTTAAAAGCAACAAGTTTGGAATTTACAAAAATAGCAATTCACAATTCAGACAAAACAACGCTTGTGTTTGAATAAAAGCTTTAAATTTTCACATTAGAAAAAGTAATATCACGTGCTCCCGGAGACACCCACAAGACTTGACAGCCGCAACTGATTAAAGTCTATTTGACAGTAAGTCTCTACATTATCAACCGTCCAGAGTTATGTTTCAAAGTTTTCCAAGTACAAAAAGATCAACCTCCCTTAGTTCCCGCAGAAACTGTTCTAAGAAATAAAAAGCCCAGCAATTTTACACTTAGGCATCAGTATGTTTCCTTTTGACTTCCACAAAGATCAAACCATCAAGTAGTTTAGATTAAAAATCCATTTAAAGTAAACTGGAAAAGTTGGTTTTTAGTAAGAGAACCACTCTGACGTTATGGGGAGAGAGAACCTAAGATGCCGCTACAGGCGTCTCCACCATAAATTTCTACAAGCTAAAGAGTTAAAGTTTACATTTAAACTAAAATTTAGAATATGGGGGTCCTAAACTGAACTTTCAAAAGCTAAACTATAACATACAAACCACTACTATTTTGCCCGGCATGGCATTCTCCGGACATGGCGTCTCCACTCCCAACTGGCGTGACCCTTCTCTAGCTTGAGATCTGTGAGCTGTGCTAACGATTGATTCTGGGGCTGGAAGTTCGCGCGGATGGGCAGGAGAGCTACGGGAGTCTGGTTGGCTGAGGGCCTTGAGAACAATAGAAAGTGGGAGGAGAAGTCGGATGAACAAAGGAAATGGGTGCAGAGCCGCTTGAAGGAGTAGGGATGGAAAAGACAGGCCTGTTGAGTTTTACTCAATTGAACTTTGGGAAATAGGCCTTTATTTTGAATTATTGGCTACGGAATTCATATTTACATGTTTGCAACGTGAATTGGCTCTGGTTAAAGCTTAGTACTTGGCTTTGGGTAATGCAGAAAGCATTACTATTAGATTAAACAAGCTTTAACTGTAAACTGCAGTGTTATACACCACAACTAGATTTGGCTGGGGAGGGAGGTGAAAATTGAGGATTCGAAGTTTTTGCACAGTTTGACTTTTGGATTGGGTTAAACAGATCTTTTATAAATATCTTTTAGTGTTTAATAGTAGATCAAGCGATTAGTGGCATTCGGTAGGTCTCAGTCGGGTCCAGTCTCAGTCGGGTAGGAGGATTAAAACAAACATATATACAATGAAAATTTGTGTCCGGTAGAATGCCGATGTCGAATTATATGGTAGCGTTTCTGGGGGTAAAAGATTATTATAAAAGTATAAATGCGGCTAAATAAACTAGCTTAGTTGGATGCTATAATGCATTAAGTAACTGGGAACATTTAACGTTTAAATTTTGAAGTTAAAATTGATCGTTGTGGAAATTTTTCATATGGATTGCGGCCGACAAACACAATAAAAAATATCACACTTCAAATAGTTGTCTGTACATGAAATCGAGGTTTAGTACCTTCGCAGAGGAAGCTCCTCCTAAAATGCACTAAGCTAGTGAGTTTGGGCTTTTTGCCCTAAAAGGAAAAGGATAAAATAAAAATACACAAATACAGAGTTCAATAACGGCGGCCATGATGACGGAGCGCTGTGGTGGATTGGAGGTGATCTTCAAACGTAGTTTAAAGGTTCTTCTGGATGGAAAGTCCGGATTTGGGCTTCCCCAAAAGGCTTGTATTTGGACAGGCTATTGATTGTTGAAAAGTTTGACCGAATCAGTTCATTATTGCGAAAACGGCGAGATTTGCCTAGGCGAGGCATTTGGGTGCACCAAGAAAAAAAAATTCAATTTTGAAAACCGAGCGTTTTTCGGTGGCACTCGTTTACAAACCTCTTAGCTTTGAATGTAATTTTATGGTGCGTTAAGCCAAACGGCATTTCGGACGTTAACGGCCATAACTTAAGGGTTCACAGTCCATTACTAAAAACCAGCAATTTTTTTCACAGTTTCATTAACGCCGCTTATTGTGAACAAAGGCCGTCGGGTCAATTAGATTTGCAGAAGCATAGTACTTCATGGAGCGTACATCCCTTTTCTAATGCGAATTCCGAGGCGGACAGTTTGATCTTGTGGGTGTTCCCGTTTGAAACAAAACTGTAAAACCAGGTCTACTATTATAAGTCAGCCGAGGCTGTTTGTAATTTAAGGGCTCTTTTGCGAAATCCCCGTTGCCTAAAATCACTGTTTCTATTTGAAATTGTTTTGTGAACATAATTCTTGTTCTAGTGTCAAATTTAATGTAAATTCCCCCCATGTCATTTATAAACTAAACTAAGTTATAAATTGGAAAATGTAAAGTGCTAATATTTTAACATGTTTGTCTAAAATAAAAACCAGGAGTTTTAAACGCCCGTTGGTTTATTAGTTCGTTGATTGCTGGAAGTTAATATTTAAGATAAATCTCTTCAAATTTAACTTAGCTAGCCTATTTCCCACCTTGGTGGCAGCGTTACCGCTTATGATTACTAGATAGCCGACGTTATTAGGACCTCGTAGCTCCTTTCTCTACACCGGGACTGTAGCAGTTGTGCTATTTTTAACTAAAAAGTACCAAAAGTAAACCAGAGTGATAATAAGACTGATTCAGTTACACCAGGCGACCGGCGATGTTACAAGCACCTACTCCGTCGTAGCATCCGCCGTTACATCGGCAATCACCGGACACAAATTTTTGTGTAAATATTTTTGTCTTAAATCTCTACAAAAACCCGACTGTGACCATCTGAATGTGTGCAACAGCTTGTCCTTCTATTAAAACTAAAAATCTTATAAAGATCTGTTCACAAAGCCAATCCAAAAGTTAGTCTGTGCAAAGAAACTCAGTCCCCCCCCCATCACCCCCCAAACCTAGTTGTGGTGTGTAACACTAAGGTTTACTGTTGAAGCTTTTTTAATTTAATAGTAATGATTATTACATTACCCAAACCAAAGTACTAAGCTTTAACAAGAGCCTATTCACGATGTGCATTTGTAAATATCAAATCCATAATCAATTTCCCAATGTAAAGGCCTTTCCCAAAGTTTCTAGAGTTGAAAACTCAATTTGGCCTATCTTTAACCATTCCTTACTCCTTCAAACGGCTCTACACCTTGCTCTACCGACTTTCACATTGCTCTCCTGGCCCTCCACAAATCGGACCCCCGTAGCTCTCCTACCCGTCCGCGCTTTGGACGAGAAAATCCGCTGCTCCAGCGTAAAAAGGCCCCCCCAGCCCTCCCTCCTTAGCACAGCCCTGAGTGCCGCTCAGGTGAGCACAGCTCACAGATCTCTCAAGCTAGAAGGGTCACGCCGGTCGGGAGTGGAGATGTCACGTCCGGGATTACCATGCCGGGCAAAATGGTAGTGATTGTAAGTAACTAGTTTAACTTTAGAAGTTTATCTTTAGGACCCCCCAATTCTAAATTTAAAATTAACCTCTAGCGTAGAGTCTCTATGGTTGGTAAGCCAAATCGGCATTGCTGATCTTTACCACCATAATGTTAAGAGTAGGCGTCTCTTCCTATAAAGCGTGTTTCATTCTTTGTTCATTTTATAATGTAAACAAAGGGACGGTTTGATGCTCGTGGATTCAAGGAAAAATAACTGTTGGACGACTTGAAAACTACAGTCGTCAAATATAGTTGTAACTTAGCGGACGCGGTTCAGGTTGCTGGGTATTCCGGGATTGGAACCCAAGATAAAAATGCTTTTCTAATAAAAATTAAGTGTTTATAAGAATCAACATCGTTGTTCTTGTGTAAAGTGAATTTCAAATGTAAATTCTGTTAAATTGTTTTTGCAAACTTGTCAAAGGCAAACTAGTGAACTACAAATGTAAAAGTGTTTTATTTTTCATTTTTCTGATGTTTTAAATAAAAATCAAGAGTTTTTAAACCTCAGGTTCGTTCCCTAGCAGATTAATTGTTTTTAAGTGTAAACTATTATGTAGCCCTTTTAGCTTTATACTTCGTTTAAGCAGTTAAATTAATCCACCATTGGTGGCAGTGAAATTACCTGTAGAATTAAGGTTAGGCCTATAATAGGACACCGACGCTCAATCCCCCAAGCCGGGACTGTAGCTCATGCTGTGTTTATTGTCGTAAAAAGTCGTAATAACCACAAAACCTGATGCTAAGAAGTACTCGTCAACCAATGATGTCGGGGGCACTACAAGCACCACAGCTGTCGAAGCGTCCGCCGCTACAGCGTGGCTTGGGGAGATAAAAGGTTCCATGAATACGTTTACGATCTGAAGTTTATATTGCAGTCTCACCAAAAGGCTTTAATATGGATTATGGCCCTAAAAAAGGTATCCCACAGACAGCAGCAGCAAGTGTGCAACGTTGGGTGATTATGCTTAACGCTTATGATTACGACTTTCAACATATACCAGGCAAGCAGAATTTAACTGCTGACGCACTGTCTAGACTTCCACTCCCTAACGACAAGGAGTTTGAAGAGGCTGAAGAACAGTACAATGTACTAGCGTTGGAAACCATCTCCAACTTACCAGCGCTAAACGAAGCTTTGTTTATGGAAAGCAAGCGTGACAATCTATTGTCTAAAGTATACCGTTATGTGATAATCCTGACATGCAGCCGTACTTCACACGCCGCAATGAAATCTCGATTGAAAGTGACACACTTTTTTGGGGGTTTCGAATCGTCGTGTCGACAGCTTTAAGACATCAAATTTTGAAAGATTTGCACAGCTCACACCTTGGTATTGTTAAATTAAAGAGCTTGGCTAGGTCTAAGGTGTGGTGGGCTTCTATTGACGCAGATATTGAAAACAAAGTTAAATCCTGTTCTAATTGTCAAGAATTTAAGGATACTCAATCCGCTGGACCCAAGCAAACCTCGGAGTATCAACAAAAGCCAAATTCTAGATATCACGCTGATTTGTTAGGACCGTTGGATAATTTCATGTTTCTAATCCTAGTAAATGCACACAGTAAAATTCCATTCGTGCACAAAATGAAAACTACCACTTCAGTTAAAGTTACTGATATTCTGAATAACCACATTGCCGAATACGGGCTGGTGTATTCCTTAGTTAGCGACAATGGCCCGCAGTGGACCTCTAAAGAGTTTAAATCATGGATAACAATTACGGAATCCAACATCTATCAGATCCGGCTTTTGCGCCGTGGGTTAACGGATTAGCCGAAATTTATGTCCAAAATTTTAAACGTGTCTACAAAGCTGCTCGGTGGGACGGTTGTTCTGTTCAGGAAAGTATAAATGCATACTTATTATCGTCACGATTCACGATAAGTTCTACCACCCAAGCTACACCTGGAAAATTATTCTTCAACCGAGAATTAAAATCCAGATTGGATTTGCTTTACCCTGACCCTGTGTCCGTTGTAAAAAGAAACCAACAAAAACAGATTAAAAGCACCCAACATCGTGCGTCAGTTAACTATCAAGTTGGCGATAAAAACTGGTATCGTGACTTCAACAAAACTAACCCTAAGCTATGGTCGAGGGGGTCTATCAAGAAGAAACTATCTCATTTGGTTTACAGTGTACTTACTAAAGAGCTTGTTGAAGTGCGTAAGCACAGAGACCAGTTGCGACCTAGGATTAATCCAGTTGATGCCGTAGAATTATCTCCAAACGCACAAATTCCGGCGAATAATTCTATCAATTTTGGCATGAATAATAAATCCGCTAATTCGAAAGAACACGTAGTTTCAAGGAACCGGTATTTTGTTGGTACGTCACGTCACGATCAGGTGATTCACGAGCATTCAAATTGTCGGTGGCAGTCAGTGGGCCAATCACGGCATTCCACCGTTGCCAGACAGGGAGCTACACCAATCAAAAGCACCTCACCTGACAATTTACGAGCTGCGACACCAGGTGTCAGCACAATCCAGTCGAAGTCACCCCACACACAGCCAGTGGGCGAGTCCGATGACGTCACTGTTCCCAGTGAGCTATCCATGTCGCAAAACTTCAGCGCCTCCCAGCGAGATATTGGAGCGACAGGTGGCCTGGAGCCTCCTTTACTTACAAAGCAGTCTCCTGCTAAACCATCGGAGCCCGCTACGGTGAAAAGCCAACAGAGGAAGCGTAAGGTGGCACCATCTTCACCACGTGCAGATGATGCAGTGCAGCCTCCAATAGCGTCAGGTCGTCCGAAGCGAACAAAACGAGCTCCGGACAAGCTCAATATTTAATAAATAACCGTAGGCTAATATAAGTGTTCATAATCCGTTCTACGTCAGCCCGATTGGGGGTTGTAGTTTAACCTGTGCGATGCTCGCAACATGTGTTTGGAAATGTTAATCGTGCAAGGGATTGACCTCGTAAATTTTAATTGTGACTATGGTTGGCAACACGTAGTGTTTTCAGTTATTCGTGAGGAAAATTGATTCATCGGTTTTAAAACATGTTTCTTTTCTCTTTCATGTAAATATTTCCTTCACGACCGGACAACTTCTTTGGAAGCTGAAACAGCCTCCGGCATGAGCTAACCCACCTGTAACAAACTAACTCAGCAGCCACATGTTTGCAACTAATCAACTCCGTTGTAAACAGCAGTTGTTGTTATAACCAAAAGCCAAAAAGAAGGAAACATTACCGAAATTTATTCAAAAGTATCAATTACAAGCCAGTTTGAGATAATAAAGTCAGATGGATTTCATGGTGCCAGTTTTCAAATTTCAGATATTTTGTTGAGTTAAGGGGGGGTTACAAGCTTTCACAAAATGTTTAGTTCTTTCTTTGAAAGCGACACATTTTCTTCATAATAAATACAACTTAAAGTAGGCAGTGACTAATAAAAAATTCAGTTCTTCAAAATAATACATATTTATTTTTCAGCTAGACTTAAGAATTTTTTTTTTTATTACTTGTCTGTATTGTGGTGTCGTCATTGAGGCACCACAATGGTAGTCCTTTAAGTCCCAATATAAACCCATTCACAGCTTAATATACCTCCATAGTTAACTACAGTCTATCCATACAATGTTATTGCCATACCAATATCACGTGACTACATGTCATGTGACATACCTTACATAAAGGCTGTACATAGTCAATAAAGCTGTCCTTCAAGTGTTAGCCTACAGAACAGTTGTTCCTAGTCCTTACTATGCCTTAGTGAACCCATAAGTGCATGACTGTCACCCTCATACTTCACAGTAAGAAACGACAATTTCAACTTGATTAAAATTAGTTTTTACTATCCTAAAATACTTACCTCTAGTAGGGCCCGCCCAGCCTCCCCGCTTCGCAGAACCCTAATTGAGAAAGAAGGTGTCTGGTAAACGAAAGTGACGTTCGGAGGTTGGAGCTGTATTGCTGGGAGCAGCGATTGTTGCGCTCCAAGTGGCAGTAAGGCTAACCTCATTGCATTGCAAGTGTTGCAAAGGTTTTTAAACGTTATGGGGGTTTAAAAAATTCGGGTAGGAAAAGCAAATTCAAACGATTTTTGCACATACTAGAGGTAAGTATTTTAGGATAGTAAAAACTAATTTTAATCTAGTTAAAATTGTCGTGTTTGTGGCTTTATTTAAATTACAATCTACCACGACCATAAGAAATGCATAAAAATAAACGGCGAACTTTACATTTTCGTAAGAAGCTCACACCACTAATAACTTAAACAAAAACTTGATAATCTGTACGAGATAAAAAGCCACATAGTATTAACTGACAGTTTTGTGGGAGTGAGCGATCTCAGTTCAGACCACAAACTAGGTGGCCGTTATTTTGACACTGAAGTCACTACTTTCTATGGCAAAAAATTGCGAGTTGCTTTACCCTTTTGAGTGTTTTGGATGGTTTTCTTTCATAATAAATATACTGTTTTCATGTAACCTACTTACAGCAGTCTTCACCCAAATTTCCTTTTTCCGCCTCTGCCAAATCTGTGAACAGAAGAAAAATAAGGTACTTTTTTTTTTACATACCTATAACCATACACTGGGCATATCATTAGCTTCTCTCTCTCTGCTGGCGCCAATCCATACTTCATATAGTTTATTCAACGCCCAAAGCGGCAAAGCACCACAAAATCAATGTACTAATTGATCGGATGAAAGCTACTTTGAGTTATTGCTTATCATTTGTTCACCACATTTCTTAAAATGTCTCGAGTTTAGTAAAGAGCCTTATTTTGAAAAGGTCGGGGGTCGCAGCACAAAAGCAAAAAAATTAGGAACAAAAGTAGGAAAAGAGTAGGAAATAGTAGGAAAAGTTGTAAGTTGTTTCCAAAAGAGTAGGAAAAAACAGGAATTTTTAGGCATTGTTACCAAAAAGTAGGATAAAAACGGGAACTTTTAAGCATTGAGAACGGAACCTGAAGTTTAACTTGTTACTTAGTGTCCTAACTTAAAATGAAATCAGAAACCAAACACTTATTTCTTGGAAGGACTTTTTTTTATTATCTGAAATGGGCCTAAGCGTTTCAGCTGTAAACCTCGCACTTTCCCCTGATTGTTGGAAAAGTGGCGGGTTACCAGTGTGTAAGCTAAACAGCTTACACCGGCCGATTAATTATTAACAGCAACAAATATCACACAATATCACAACAATGGCAAGCAAAAGAAGGGAGACCACACAAGTTGTTTCTGGTTTAATTAAACTTGATTTATTCAAAGTCAAAGGTGCTGGGTTAGGGTTTTAGTTGGTTCCCTCTTATCCCAAGTTAAAGCACTCTTAGCTAAAGCTATTATCGTTACTGGGGCGTCCTTGCCAAAGTTAGGCCTGGACCTTAGTCAAAATGAGCTAGGCTAACTTTCCTAAGTTCAGCATGAATTCAATTCAATAATCAGAGTTCTACTTAGCTTATAACTGTTGTCAGATCCTAGAGTCAGGAGCTCTGTGGCAGGCAACCTCTCTGCTTGTGTGTTGGGCTGGAGTGAGACAAGCTGCTTTGCAGCTGGGCCCTTATATACCCAACCAGCTAACTGTTCCAATAGTAAAGGTGGAGCTGAACAAGTTGGGGCTCGAACCCGGACTAGTTCTAATATTAGCAATGAGGTAATGCTCTAATCTATAAGAAGTATCTGGATAGCTGATACTTGGCAGCTGGCTGATGTGCCAGGCTGAGGCTGAACTGAGCTAAGCAGGGATGCTTAGCGAATCTAAGTTATTTTATTAATTTAATAGCCAAATGAACGTTGTATAATACAAGTCGGGTTAAAGGGAGTAAAGATCGGTAATTGATGGAGTATTGGTAGATACCGAAACCGGTTACCGATATATCGGTATAAATTAAAGGATTAAGCCAAATGCCAATATATTTACAACGTCCTTGCTTTACAATATTCACTCTTAGCCCCTCATGGGTTAACGAATATTCCCTTAACATTAATTTATACCCTGCATAAGGAGAAATTTGAACGTGCGTCTTGACAAAACCACCCGCCAGATTTCTAGTCTGCTTGTTGTCTTGGAGAAAAACCTTAACTATGATTTTCTGTTGGCATTAATTCGAGGGAAAAACCCAAGAACGAGTAAGATTGCCCTGATGCACGTTCCTATTGCTACTTATCTTTTGGTTAATTTAATTCTTTTCCTGCTCTAGTGAATTAATTTCACTCTGGTTTCTGATTTCAGACAGGGGATCTGATTCTGAGTGCAATGAGAGTCTTATTTTATACTTACTCTGTATACATTACAGATCAATGACACTTTTCAATATCATATTTTATCGGAATCAACTGTTTCTACTGAAATAAGACATTCAATTCAATGACACATTTCCATACTAATTCAATTTTCATGTCAATAATGCAATTCATAGTCATAGTCATTTCATCTTCGCAATCAATGCATATCATTTTCATGTTCATATAAACATAATGTCATTTCATATAATCGTAATCATGACCACATAATCATAAATCAAAGCATTTCATTTTCATGCACACTAAGTTGGCCAACTTTTCATGCAACAAACAACAACAACAAAAAAATCTATATATAAACAACGAATCAATATTTATGATTTCAATTTTCACTTATCAAACCTGTGTCGGCTCACATGAGCTCGTAATTTTTGTTTGCGTACATGGTATCTATCCTCCTTTTTACTTTTTTCATTTCAGGCCATTGTTTATTAGGAGGCCACACTAAACTAGGAGTGTTGCAACGTGTTTGGAAGTCATAGTTCCACCAATTCAAAATAATAAAAAAATTCATTTCATTTTTTTTTCAAATGTTCTCAGAACTGTATTGTTCATAGTCTTGTTTTCAATAGTTCATCTTTGAACACGTAACTGTTCTCATATTGTCTTTTAGTGCACTTTGCTTGGTTCTGTCATACTGATTGTTCAGTGCGATTCACATCTTACCACTGAGATCTCAATTTACGGTTCCACGATCATTCTTAATGCAGTCGTAACTAACCATTTTGAAGTACGATTATGCTGCAATTTTTCGTGATTATTTTGGTGTAACCACAATGTTCGGTGCGATTTTGCTGCTTTCTGCTATCGTTGTGATTGCGTTGGTGTAATCACA
>JAHWFP010214619.1:0-26970 GCA_023313725.1 Lithobius niger | reverse complement strand
TGTTCTTGCAGACCAGCTGTCAAAGACAAGGCAAAGTCCCAACTACATAGTGGTCCCTCATGACTTGAATGTGTAAGAGGATCTTCACCCTCTGGCGAACCCCAATGTGTGTCTTTGCCACAAGTTCCAATCATGGCTGCCAAACTACATGCGCCTCTTCCAGGACCATCAAGCCAGAGCAACGGACACGCTGAGGGCATCGTGGACTCGTGTGTTCTTCTACAACTTCCCTCCTTACGTCCTTCTACTGCTTGGTGTACGATCCTTCGCAAAGACGGAAGGAACATTTGCCCTCATCGCCTCAGATTGGTCAGCTCAACCATGGATGAGAATCTGCTCACCCAGAAGAAAGGAAGGATCGTACACCAAGCACTTCCAGTACTAAAACTGCCTACCGGGCCACGATCCAGCTTTTCCAGACAGATGGCTTTTTGGAGCAGGTTGCCAACTGTATTGTCTGCTGCATTTGAGGGTCAACATGCAAGATCTAAGAAGGCAAGTGGCTTTGGTAGCCGTTGGTGCAAAGAAACAAAGATAATCCCCTGGCTCCAGCTTTATCACACCTCACAAGAGTTCTTGAGGCATCTTTTTTCTTCTAAAGTGAACATGTCTGCTATCAAAGTTTTCTGTTTGGTCGTTAGCCCCGCACTCAACGTGCTTCGCTGGTGGATCACTTCAGAATCACCAGCCTCATGAAAACGTTCAGCGTAGAATGACCTGTCACGAAGAAGTTATTCGTAATGAACCTTGCTTTAGTAATTACAAGCCTCTTCAAGGAACTCTACGAACCATTGGTCAAGCCTCGATAGGACTCTTTACTCGCAAGACTGTCTTCCTGCTCGCCTTGGCTTCAAGAAAACGGTACAATGAGCTTCAAGCCCTCAACATGGACGAAACTTGCCTGCCATTTGACCTAAACTGCGGCTCTGTGAGCGAAGACTGGAGCATCAAAGTCCTTCACGGGTACAGTGCTTGGTCCCCTCACAGGCGATGAAGAGGAGAAATTGGTCTGTTAGAGTCCTGCAGTACCTCGATGTTACTAACTATCCGCAGTGGTGAAAATGCTGTACGGTCTTACTCCTCCCCGAGAGATCAAGTACATGCCAAGCTTCGCCAGCCACGATTACTTCCTTGATCCGCTTCTCGTATGAGAACACGGATGAAACCACAACCCCTGATAAGACCAGAAAAACTGCCCACGAGATTCGGCGGCTCTCCACACCTTGGGCTGTCTACAACCAAGTTCCTCTAGAAGAAATCCTGTAGGCTGCCCCGTGGAAGTGCAAGACTACTTTCACAAATCAGTCTTTCCAGGTGGCTGCTTTGTCACTACTCAACGTACACCAGTTGAATCTACGCACCCGCATGTAACCCGCCAACTAACCCAGGAGAGGACGACGGCAACTGCCCACCTTCTAGTTTGTTGAAGTCTCAACTAAGCAGCAAAAATTTAATTGGTGATGGTATTCTTTGATAAAAACAACCCAACCCACCCAACAACCCACCCAACTACCCACCCTGCCTTCTCTCATTGTTGCCAATAACGATGCACCAAACAGAGATGGCCGACAATCCATTTACTGTAATCACAGCATTTGAGGTGTCCGGATCCGGCTCTGCTTTGGATATATGGGAGTGGTGGATGCAGAATTTTCAGTAATATCGGGAATTTTCATCTTAAGCAGACGATAATGCAAAAATTTAATTGGGTTAGTGTTCTAGGGACAAAAATAGATTTACTAACTCGGGCTGTGAAGTGGTAAATCTACTGTATTTTATTTCCATGATTGCATATGAATAGTTAAGTTTTATCATTTAAAATGTGGTGTCATTTAGAGATTCAGTCATGCTCTACCAAATTTGGTGCTGATGGCAAGCCAAGCCCTGACGGCTGGTTGGCTGAATACCTTAAGAGAACTCTGAACAGATATGCATTGCAGCAGATGCGGAAGAAAAACGTGTTCTATCCTCACTGCAAATAAAAACTGAAGATTTAAAAATGTTGCCTAGCTTCTAGGTAGAAGGCATTTGACCATGCCCACCGCACATCACATAGTTGATTTTTATTTGCAGACAGACAGTGTAAAGAAAGTCATTAGGACGCGTAAAGAGGAACAGGAAAAACTTCAAAGCACACCACGGCGGCAGTGCGGACTACCGCAGGCACCTCGTGATCCAGAGGTTTTAGGAAAGGTAAAGATTCTGTAAAGTTGTAGTCATCTTTTTCTCCATTTTACAGTTGGTCGAGTTAATTTGTAAAATTGTGTTTTCAGATAGCGCATTTGGCTTTGTGTCATGATGGTGATATTGCACAGGTCTTGTCCTGGCACATGTCAGCCGATATGGACTGTATTGTGACGCACAAAATGGCCAAGGTGGGTTTCTTAAGAATATTGCTCACATGCATCACATTAATTCAACTGATAGCATATGTTTGAATATTAGACAACCTGTCCTGTGACGTATGTGTAATGTATACCAGTTGTGTTTATATGTGGCTCTGTTACATCAGCCTGTTCTGTAATGTTTCACAAACACAGGTGATGTAGCAGCTTGCTTTGTCTCAAAACTTCTGATGTGTCTTTTTACTTAAAATTGGACCGCCAAAGGAATAAATTAAAATAGGAATAGCAAGTGGAAGTTCTTGCAGTTCCTGAAGTCTTTAACAGCCTGAAAAAAAAAGGTTTCTTACAGCTGTTAATTAATACACAGTTCATAATTTTGTGTTTTCACATTAGAATTTTTCTAGCACAGTTTCAGGATTTGGGGAAGTCGTCAGTACGAGTCATTAAGCCATTATTTTTGGGTTTATTTTTCACCACAACATAGTGTAACAATAAAAAATTATAAAAGTTTCTTACATTTTCTGATAACTATCCTCACTTGAAAATGTCACATCGCTTACTTTGAAAATTCAAATTCATGTTCACCTATTTTACGCTTATTTTCACAATAAAAGCTATTCTTTTATAGCTGGGGTGGGACTCAGTCGACTGTCTTCATCAGGTACTACAACTGCTACGATCCTCGTCGCGACCGTTCGTCTGCTTGTCAAATTTGAAGTGTGGCCATAGCCTCCGTAACTTATATGGCCTGTGTCCGTCGAATTGGAAGTGTAGCAGTAGCCCCGCTTTCTGTAGAGCCCCTGCTCCATTTCTCGTGCAGTAGGTTATTAAGAACTGTATCCTAGAATTTGAGGAACTGTGTCCATGGATTCGAGGGTCCCTAGATATTTATCAGCACAAGGCTGTGGTGTTGAATAGTCAAGGATTCCAGGCTTCGTATGTGCACATCATTCCTTGAGTTTGACCTTAGGAGAGTTCTGGTACCTTCCCAGTTTATTTTGTGCCGAGTCTCCTTGTGGTGACTGCAATGCCAATCTTTTCGACTTCTCCACTAGTATCCGCTGACTGAAAGTAATCGCCAAGAATTAGATTATGAGAGTGGCAAACAACTCGGTGAACCTAGGAATTGCAAGAAAACACCTGGACGTGACAAAAGGAAGATTTCGTCGAGATAGGATACCATCCAGGACGTCTAAACCGCACGATTAGCAAAGCAGTAGAAATGAAAACAGAATATGAGAGAGAGATAGAGAGAGAGAGAGACCGACCGACCGACCCAACAGGAGAGACCAAAGAATGAGAAAAAATGAAAGAGCCTGAAGTAGCATTGACGTGCGTGCTTCAGAAAAATGGATTTAAGACCTATGTCAAGAACTTAAAAGGATGACCTAAAAAAGATGACCACCTAATAAAAAAAAAAATGAACCCAGCCAAGAACCAGTACCAGGAAAAGAAAGTGTGGAGAAAGAATATAAGGTCCTACAGAAAATTCTGAACACAAGAAACCGTGTACTTAGTGCCGTTTATGTCGGTGAGATTAGAAAGGGAGTTCGCATAAGGATAAAACAACACATGGTGGATACTAGAGAAAAGGTCGAAACGTATGGCATTGCAGTCCACCACAGTTCCTAACGAGAGATGAATTAAATTTAATAACCTGTTTCGTGAGAAATGGAGCAGGGGACCTATGAAAAGCGTGGGTACGGCCACACTCCGAATTCGACGAACAGACGAACGGTAGCAACAAGGAGATCGTAGTAGTTGTAGTGTAAAAGAATATCTTGACTTTTACTGTGAAAATAAGTATAAAGTAGATGAATATGAACATGAACATTCCTCAACGATTTCTACTCCTTTCCAATTTTTTCTCTCATCTCTCTACGTGTCTAAAGCTGTGTACAGTGTATCTAACTACTGCGTGCCAAGTGCCATCGGTTTGCTCCCTTCGCTACTTTCCCTGCCGGAATGATCACTACGTTTTATCTCTTTTATCAGTGCAAAAAAAAAAAAAAACACTTGCAGATTTAACTAGTAATTTCTGGTTCTAATCAACATCGGACGAACTTCTTCACGACTTACACTTTTTATCAGGCTGTAAGCACAATTTTTCAATTGAGATTGGCAACAATGATGAAAAAAGTGGGTAAAGTGAGTGTGTCCTTTCTACAGTAAACTTGAGATTCCTTAGCACTGTGAGTCCTAGAAGCAGATGTATTGGCTCTACATTATATACGTACGTGTTAAGAAAATAAAGTCTTAGTACCCAGTGAGTTAACTGAACTATCGGCCTGCAACTTAGTTGTGGTCTCTTTAGGGTTGAGTATTTAGGCCAACTCTAAAATAGGGTTTAACTGTTCCTGCAGTTTATTAGCTAGAACCGTTTCAAGTTTTAATGAATGCTGCAACAATTGTCTTCTGTAAGTGCTTGTTTACAGATTGTTATTGAATTTTTTTTTATTGTTATTTCCTCGTTAATTGTAAACACGGAATTGTGTGTTGGATTTTTTTTCAGGCTCGTGAAATATACCACAAGACGAAGGGGACCCAGCAAGTTCTTGCACTGGATTCTTTGTATAAAAGGAATCTTCCTGACTGGAATAAGTGAGTATGCTTCAGCAACCTGCAGTGCCGCACTCGGGAATTACGAACCAAGGTTTGATTTAAATTAGGGTTTTTGGGAAAGCCCCGTAGGGACATCCAGAGGGTTCTACTGAGGAGTCTGGGAGGTAAAACACTTTTGGTTACTTTCAAAAAGCCCATAAAAAAAAATTAAAAGCAACCAACTCCTCCTTATCAGTTTGTTTAATTCTTGCATTTTTTTTTATGAATTGGAAATCGATGGGGGTTTGGTCAACCTGCTTGAGTCTGCTCTACTGTCCAGTATTGTTACATGACCACAATATTACTCTGATGGATAATTAATAAGTGATAATTTTCCAACTTTTTTTTTAGACCTCTACCTCATTTGAAAGTCAAAAGCAGCTATCGTCCAACGGGAAACCCACTTTATGCCAGAGATCTACTTATATTTCCGAATGAAGCCGAAAACTGTAAATTAGGTAAAATGTTTTGAGAAATTGATTGTCGTTGCATTTTTCGTGGCATTCACATGCTCTTTTAGGCGGGCTAATATTTGCCGATGGGTCTTCCCCCACATATGAAGCACTGCACAACATGCTACTCCTCTTGTCGTTAGGCCATTTGCTCTACATAAATTTGACCATTTGCTTAGCATTAACTGTAGGGCTGTACCGTTCAGCTTTTTGTTTATGCCAACTCGAACTAAGCCAAGTGGTCAGAAACGTCAGTCTAACTGATCATGATGCTATCTTGTTCATCCCGCCACTGATGCAATATTATTATGAAGTGATAGTTTACAGATTGATCGACTTTCTAAATTGAGCACATCTGAAGCTGTGGCAAGAAGTATGCAGGTCTTGTTTGTACTTTTTTTTAACTTTCTGCGTGTTTCACCCTTTAATTTTACGGGAAGTTATGCCAGCTGTCGGACTTGTAAAATCAACCTAGGCCACCAAGACTGCATCAATATCAATATTACCTATCGTGTACAATCGAGTTTAAAAAATTTTGTTGATACTGGTACCGATTAGTGATCGGCCGAAGGTACTTTTACCAAATACGGATAATTTACAAAATTTGGCGAATCGGATCCGGATCTTAACCGAATCCAAGATAAACCTTTGTTAATTGTTCCAGCCCTTTACATTTATACAGACTAAATTTTCTCTCCAGCTGAGTAAAGTAGTAAATTAAGTAAAGTTTAAGGAATTTAGTACACATTTTCTCAACTTGTTCAATGGTTTTTACCTTGTAACTTCCTAAAGATCCGGCTTCAGATCTGGCTCGGATTCAGATTCAGTCGATCCCTTGTACAGCTATTCAAAATGTAATCCCTAATTTTATATCAATGTCCAATTATTATTGAAATAAAAAATTTTAAAGTAGTAACCAATAGTTAAAAGATAGCTACGAAGATATCCAGTGATTTCGTGAGCAAAACGCTGCAAACTGCATGTAAAATCTTGAACAGTTCCCAAATCCCCAATATTTCAGCGAAGATTGCCATTACTACAAATATTGGCAATCTATCCAGTCCAGTACGCTAATGGTGCATCTTTGTGAGCCACTTTGTCGAACTGTAAGTTGGTGTGTGCGTTGCATTAGCTGATCATGAAGTTTTCATTCACTAATGGCTCTATGTGTCTGCTAAAGGTTACCCGCCAATTTTTACACACGTTTCTAGCCTATACTACTGAAATTTTTCTCCCAAGTGAATTTCCGTAAATCTTAAGATAGTGGTCATTGCAGTAGCAGTCTACCAATTCGGCCTTTTGGCTTACACTTGCTCCTCTTTAGACTTGGGTAAAACTGGCACACTGTTATTTTTTGAGAGCTATAGCTAACGAAGATGGTGATACTTTTTTTATTGGGAAAGATAATAATTCAATCAAGTGTCCGTGTACGATTCTTCCAATTGGCCCGGTGTACAACGCGATAAAAAATGGCCGCTGCCAACCAAGGAGACCCCATCCCATGGCAGCCAACCTGCCCGACTCCCATTGCTTCATCAGCTGCTGTCCTTTTCAACCTATCAGCCTGATATTTTCTGGAATTCCATGATTGGTTGAGAAGTTAACCATTTGCGGAATAATTCTTCTTCAATGGCTTAATACGTTATTATTTTTTCTAAAAATGTGGATTTTGATAAAAACAAAACCAGTAGTGTGTAGTGCATGCTGAAGTGCTTTCGCTTTGTCACTCAACTGTTACACCATTGCAGTGACAGGCTAAAGTCACTCACTAATTTTGACTTATTTTGGTGAATTATCTTGACACGACCTTTCTATTGGTCGAAAAGAAATTTGGTAATTTGATGCAGCAGTGAATTGTTAATTAGTGAAAACAAGGTGTTGTTGCACAAATGATGTGTGTGTGTGTTAAAAACAAGGACGGAGTTTTTACACGATTCCACGATCGTGGAAAATTATCTTTCCAAAAACGTTCAATAACACATTCTGTCTCAGAGTAAAAGGTTGATTACAAGGTCTAGTTTCCATTTTGTACCGTGGAATTTCGTGGAATTAGAGGTTTGCCGTGGAAAATGTCACGTTTCGTGAAATTCCGCTTAATTTTAGGTATATTTGGGTTTTTCAGCAGTAATTAATAAAAAAAAAATTGAGCTTTACGAAATTTTTTTTAACGCCTGTTCGAATGCACGTGAAAGGAACGTTAACAGGAGCGTTCTAGTGGTTTCGTTTTCATGCGCCTGTGTTGTGACGTCACTGCCGGTTTCTAGCTGCTTCGCTGCTACACCCACTCGTGGAATTAGCCAATTTTATCGTGTAATTTTACATTTTGCCCATCGCGGATCGCGTCGTGGAAAATGAAAATTTTTATCACGTAAAAATTTCGTCCTTGGTTAAAAAAAACATCGCTTGTTGATTTTTTAAGTGTTTGTGTCTGACTTTGAGAGCTGTTCAAAAAAAACAAAGCCTCTACTATGTATGTGAGGAGGTTGCGTTCAAAATGGGCCAGATCCGCTCAGGAAAAAAAACGAGATAATTGGATTTTTGGGCGCTAGATGACATTACTCACCCACTGCACAACCGAAATGTTGAAAGATGTATTTTTGCTAGCTAAGATTTTGTGGATCTGGCCCATTTTGAACGCAACCTCCTCATTTATACATAACATGAATTTTAATGCTGACATGCAAACTTTTCTTATAATTCAAAAAACTGGGTAAAGACATTTTTGCCTGGCATCAATAGGGTTATAAGCTGGCAGTCCAAATCTGTTTTGATGAGCGAGTGATTGTGAACTTTCCTCATTTGTCCAGGTATCGATCAGGGCTTGACCGGTAGATATCATTTCAGCAAAATTGGTTTGACTCAACTTTGGCAATTATAAGTGACTTATCCAATCCTGTTTGCACTAGTGTTCAAAGCTTAGAACAGATGAAAAATGGTTAAGGCAGTGACGTAAAGCAAGATTATGTACCATGAACTACTTTAAAATTTATTAAGCTAAACTAACAAATACTTCGTTGTCAGTAACAATTAACACTTTGTTTCAGTATTTGGTATGCTGTTGGGAGACACCATAATATTGGATACTTTAGATGATGCCACTAAGTATCGACAAGAAGTAAGGGAAAAACTTATTGGCCATTAACTTAACTTAGTTTTGTGCTTGTTAAATGTAATATTATGTAACCGTATTTCATTTTCATATAGGTGGTGAAATTTGCATATTGTCCAACATTACTAACTAGAAAAGGAGACAGAATTCGGAGTAATGGCAAATTTGGAGGCCAACAAAACAGAGCCCCACCCATTGAAAAGCTCCGTGGTGCCGTGTTTGCAGAACCGTTTCCTGAAGAATTTAACACCTTAGGAGCAGTTGTTGGTGAGATGGGATGAAGTTCACCTTTTATTAATGTTTTATATTATTTATTCTATTCTATACAACGACGTACATAGGGGGTTTGGGAGAGACGGGAAAAAAAATCAACAAAACACAAACAATACTATCAAGGTGGACCTCGGTCCAAGTCGCTGATAGCCTGCAACACTGAGATATATTAATGATATATTCCTCTCAGTTTGGTGGAGGTGAAGGGAGGGGGCAGAGACATGTCATTATTCTGCAGCAGACATTCTTCACTTCCCAAAAATCCGCCCAAGACTACCTTTTACAGTCATAAATCTTTATAATGAAAGCTGAGAGGACCCCTTCAAGTGCATTGAAAACTTTACAGCTGAACAACTCTTCAAGGTTCTGCCGTGACTTCCTGCTGATGCTGGTGTACAAGAATTGAAATATCACAAATATAATTGTGCCTTTGCAGCAGCATTGCGTGCCAATCTGAAGTATGCACCCGCACCGCCTAAAAGTCTACACGCCGTAGATTCCCATTGCCAATTCCATCAATTTCTTTTGGCAATTAAAAATCAATATTTGGCTCCAATATTAGGGGTGGTTACTTCAGCACATGGGGGGGGGGATTGGGGAAGGTGGTCATTTCAGCAGGTGAGGGGGGAGGAGTCTTCACGGTAACTATTGAACCACTTGTCCGATTCATTTGATACTGTTTACATGCTTTTTATGGATTCTTATTTGTGGATTTAAGTTCGAAAATTATTAAAATTGTGTTAAGGTGGCTTTCAAAAATAAAACTTATCTGATCATTAAATACCGTTTGCCGTTCTTATGTTAGTTTAGGAAAATAAACGTAATAAAAGACCTGACATAATTCGGACAACAAATTTTGAAACTTGTCACGAAAGGATATCTAAAACCACTCTTGTGTCACATCTTTCAGTCAGTATAAAACACTTAAAATTGAAAATTAGTACCCAACATTGTCTTGTTAAAGTACATAAATGCATCTGCTTTAGCAAATTTTTGTAAGGCACGACCTTACATCTTCCGTGTTCTGTTAACATTTGGCGCTTAACCAAACATACTGTCTTAAATTTGAGCCAGTATGGTACCAAGTCTTTATCTAATCGGATCTACAACGGTTTGTAGCGTCGAGGTATTTCACCGTATGGTAAAATTTATGTGTTTTAAATGCGGAGCTCTGTTTTCTTGCGGTTGACGTGCATGATCACAGAATATTGGATTAGGCAGCCACTGCCATATGATTTTTTTTTAAAGATAAATATAGAGCCACGATCAAGATCTTCTCTGTATTTGCAGATACTTTGAATACATACCTTAATACTGTAAATCGCCACCAACATGCCTTAGCTGAACTTCAAGAGCAGCTTGATCAGGAGAAATCTCCATCGATGCAAAATAAAATGCGCGAGTGCCAAGAAGCAGAAGAGCAACTGAGGGACATAGAATCGAAACTGGGTAAGTGTGTTGGTCATAAAAAGAAGATTAAAAAGTTCGCTTAAATTCGCTTCAAGGACACCTACTTTGTCCTGCAAATTTTCGACATCCCTCAGATGGCTTCTTCAGGCCTTGAGGATGTTCAGACTTTGAATTACATCTTTCTTTCCGACCACTTGTGCATTCGAATTTGTTCTGACCACTTTAGCATTTGAATTTGGCCACCCTCGTAGCCTCCTGTATTGACTTGCCTGCACGCGATTCCCACTGTCAAGTTGCAGGACAAAGTAGGTGCCCTTGCAATGAATTTAAGCGAAGTTTTTAGCGTTATTTTTATGACGAGTCGAAGTTTTCACTGTATTGACCATTGCCATATATTTTAAGTGTGTTGGGTGTTTCTTCTGCAGTTAACACATTTATTTCAGTTCCTTATTTATGGACCATTCTTCTAACTTGATAGATTTTTGTGTCACTTGAACTTTAAAACTATTGATGAGTAGTAATTGATGTTTTCTGTATTAACGGAAAAACTTCCAAGTGATTCACAAACACTTTCATATTGTAGATAGTTCATTATCTAGCTAACTTTCAACTGCTTCCAGCAGTCAGGCGTTTAAAAGGCTGGTTTTCTTCTTATGGTTACATGCCACACACTTGTCTGCAATTCCATTCGACGAATTTGACGTTTCTTGTAGCCTCCAGTTTTCAGTAGGCTGATCTCTACCTTCATGCATCTTGCTTTGACAGGGCCGATCATCACTTCGCTCCAGCTTCCATTTTACATCAAGCTTCTTTTCCAATGAGGTAAGTTACATTTGGATTGGAGCAGCCTTGACGATAACATCCTTCTATTCCGAATGTAACTTAGCTTATTGGAAAGGATCTTCAAAAGAAGCTCGACATAAAGTGCAAGCTGGAGAGAAGTGATGATCGGCCATTTCAAAGCGACGGTAGAGAAGGTAGAGGTTGGTACTGGTGCGGGGAGGAGCACCGGATGTCTGCTTTCTTCAGCCATCTTGAATCTGGTACCGGATGGGGAGTAGGGGAGGCTATTTTCAGCATCAGACACACGCACACGACGGAAGTGATGTCATCACTAACTTGACTGGCGTGACTTCACCCTTACCCTACATGACCTGAAGTGACGTCCCATGACTACCACTTCATGGTCACTTTATATTCTACCCCCCTGACCAGAAGTGGTGTTGTCCTAACAGGCCCCCCCATGACCATTGTGACGCCACTTTGTGGTCGTGCCGCCCCCTCCCTCCCTCATTTTTCCTTCCCTTCCCCCCCCCTCCCCCCCTCTCCTTCCCCCCCCCCCCCCCCCACCATCAAACGTGACGCCACTTCGTGGTCGCCCCGTCTGAGTAACTTCAGTGTGTATGCTATCGAATTCCTCGTAAATTCTATAGCACCCCCCCCCCCCTCCCCGGAAGTGATGACACTCAACAAACCTCACTTGACCAGCGTGACGTCACTACTCCCCTCCGTTTATTTATTTTATTTATTTTTTTTTTGGCGACTAAAAAATAGATTAGGAGCATACTTGCCGCCTGCTTTTTTAAAGATTTCTTGAGGCCCGATTCCAATACACCAAATTGATGGACTGATTCGATGAGAACTTTCCAGGGGTGTAAATTAAAAGCCAGTAGTACGAACTGTTTTAAAGTTAAACTCGAAAACTGGAAAATTATTTGTAAACATTGACCCGCACAGTCACTAGCAGCATCTTAATTGTTATTATACCAACAAAGTTGCAAACAAGCTTTGTTCACCAAATACTCGAACTCGATTCGAATTAAAAATATTCTACAAACACCCTTAGCAGTAACCCAGGGAGCTCCGTTTTTTGCAGAATAAATTTGTCAACAAAATTCAGGCTTTCTTCTGCTATTTTATCGTGAATGAAAATTAGCTGAACAGTGTTTGTGTCTGTGCTGTGAATTTATGCTGTATTTTTTTGGTGTTATTTTTATACCGAATTGATGGTAATGTTCCACAGTGAGACACATGTATTTTTAACGTTATCGAATTTTCACACTAGTTCCTTTTCTCCAACAGGAATGAGTTCGTCTAAATCACCAACCTCGAGAAGTCGCATAGGAACTCGTGGAGTAGCTATTAACTTGCCGCCAGAGCTGACACGGTCTGTCGGAAAACGAGGACGCAGTGCTGCAGTAAGCGATGAAAGTGTTGCCGACATTGAAGTTGAAATGCCTGATACACCTCTTAATTCCACAAATGGCATGGCGACTCGTTTCCGTGCAACACCTAGTCCAAGTATTAGGGGTCGCCGAGTTGCTGACTCGCCTGGACGTTCTGAAGACCGCAAACGCAGAAGGACATGAACTAAAGTGAACCTTTAGCTGAATGGCGTAGTGGGATCCAACTCTTTCCTTAATGCAACAAAGAACTTGAAATCATTGACTTGTCAACCATAATATGACGTTGCTGCCAACATCATAGACCCGTAGTACCTGCTTCATATGGAGTACACAGATGACACACCTTACTGATAGGCTTATAACATTTTGGTGAGACTGCATCAAGGGATTCGGGTGGTGCAGTTATCTTTCTGGTCTCAGTTTTCAGGTTTTTCTTCTTATGTAACTTACTGGAACAAAATACGTTAAGATGACTGGAAATATTTTGTAATTTTGTTTTCATGTTATATAAGGTTTAAGAATTTTAATATAAAATGTAGGTTGTAATTTTTAAAGTAATACATTGAAAAATTATCGTTTCATCAGTTTATTCGTGTCAAGGTAAGTTAAGATTAAGCCATCTCTCACGTCATAACGGTTTGAACTTAATTATTTACTCTGGGTAAGATCAAAGACCTGATTAAGATGCATCCTGTTAGCAGCTTTATACAAAACACTGTTAAGGCTCGTAAAATGGTTGCATTCTACATAATTATCACTGCTTATTAAGGTGCCCGTGTCACGGCTTAACATTTTCTACTTCACTTCCAAATCTAAACTCGACTCTGCCAAACTCGTTAACAATCATACATTGTATTGTACGGAAACAGATTCTTTTTTCCGAGTAAATGCCATTTTCATGACTGCACTATGCCAACACACACACACACACACACACAAATATACACCATATTGTACATTGATTCCTTAATATAAGTCAGAGCACATATTTTCGCAAAACTGAAGAACTTGTCTCGTATATTCATAGCTGTTGGAGGTTGAAGCTATTTTTATTTTGTCATCATTACACAGCAAGCCATTGCATTGTATCCATTGTTGTATGTGTATTTTACAGTTTAGAAAAATTTGTATGTAGGTACATACCTTGATAAACTTGCTAGTCAAAAGTTTGTGCAGTAACCTACTGTGCATTTGAACCATGATGCCAATGACGACTGGCTGTACCAAAATAAGTGATAAAGCGTACTTTTGATGTACTAACTATAGCATGAGATAGAATTTAATACAACATAATCATATTATATATTTGGAGAGTGTATTAATTGTGCGAAATAACGGATTTGCTATTTTGTATGTAGCGAAAAAGATGAAATTCTGTTTAGTTGAAGAATACCATGTACTTCATATTATTGAGAAAAATATATTGCAAACTAAGATGGATAAAGATGTCGCAGGCATTTACTATTGAATAATAGTTTGGTTTGTGTCTTGGATAAATACGTAAGTAGACTAGGAACTAAACCCTTTGCAGAATTTCGAACATGTTTATTTTCGGCACTTTATCTAGGCTACCAACTTTGCCAGTGTTATGCAAGCTGCTAAACTTTTCCTTTTAAAAGTGATGCAAAATGAATAAATATAACAATTTTTTTCAAGTATAATGCTTGATTAAATTTGCGTACAGTAATAAAACTAAACACAGAGCCCTAAAAGAAAAGGCATCTTTTTAGCGAGGTTTCCTCTTAATCAAGTTTTGGCTTAGACTACATTCCATATTTTTCTGAGCAAATTTCAACACTATTGAATTTCCAGGGCAGCTTGGCTGAGATACCTCACGGTGATGGGCTCTCACTTCAGTGTAATCAAGCTGATGACAGCCATCTTCATTATTATGTGAAGGCAAACCAAGCAGTGCTACACAAAAAGCACTGCTTGGTTTGCCTTCACATAATCTGTTACTGTGCTTTTTACTCCATTAGCCATCTTCATTAACGCAGGGTTCGTACGGGTCCTTGAAAATCTGGAGAAGTCCTTAAGAACTCAAAAAAATCCCTTTTTAAGTCCTGGAAATTCCCATAAGAGAAAATAACGTTTCTGTTGTCAGTGTAGTACAACTGTAGTGCATTTCACCAGTGTCTTGTGTCAAAGTGCTGATAAGATTTCATATTTAACACATTTATCTTTGTCTCATTTTCTCGTAATTACTCATTTCTGAACCTTGAATTTTCATTGCCACGTCCTTGATAAATCCTGAAATTTGAAGATTACAGACGCGTAAAAACCCTGTTAAAGTGGCACTATCACCAATTGAAAGCAGACGAAATCTGACAACATCTAGCGCTATGCAGTACTATCTAGCACTTGCTTGCACCAAGCGAAGGAATGCATAACGGCATTTCTTTTAATGAAACAAACAAGCCACGGCATCCTTAATTATTGACTGAAAATTTGGTTCGTCTTCATGCATCTGGGTGCAATCTGTAAAGGTTAACAACATCGTTGCCGCTAGATAGCGCCACGGTATTTTCATTCGCATTTCAATCGGTGATAGTGCCACTTTGTCTTATTTTTATTTTCCGCAGTGAATGCGGTGGTGGTCGTCTAAAACTAAACGGAACATAGGCCATGCAAAGTAAAAAAAAAAAATGGTTCTCAGGCCCTGCCGCATCGATTTATTTGTAAGACATAAAAATAATTGACGCAGCATTAATTAGTGACTTTTCCAAAGTCATGTTAGTCTGATCACTACTGTTGTATCAATATTACATAATCTGCTGCATCAAATACAAAGTCTCGCATCAAATTGTTGTTGGGGGGGGGGTTCTGAAATATGATCTATGCTTGCTTCGAATAAAAATTTCCGAAACACAGCTTTTGAAATGCCGTGTTGAAGCAATCTGGCCATTCTTTTTTTTAATGTGAGGATCGAGTCAACACCTTCCCCTTGAAGTAATATCTTTCCATCACTGAGAAATAAAAGCTTTAACCACTATTTGGATGAATTGCTTTTGGAAGACGAACTAGTCGTGACATACACGTGTGCTGGTGTTCGTTTTAGTTCCGAAAACTACAGAAACAACAAAAACGGTAATTCGGGATGGCGTTCGTATCGGTGCAAGCGGAATGTAGGACAAAAATTTTGCATGATTGGGGAATTTTAAGCCGGATTTAAGTGTAAGTCAACCATTTGAAAAAGTCAAACACACCTCAAAGCTTAGCGTACCTAGACTTAATGGTTTCTCAATCATGTAGCTGTCCCTTTTTGGGCACGCCAGGCCAGAGAGGAGCAATACACCCAAAAATTCCTGCTATCAGTTTTGCAAGACTCCACTTTTTGTATTGTGGTATCCCATTGGAGCCCGTGTCTCATCAAAAGCAGTCAAGCTTGTAGTTTCCTACATCATCCAATTTGCAAATGGTTGTATTTGTGTGGTTGCAAACGCCATGTTTTGGACAAGGCTTAGCAACCCGAGTGCTTGAATCCTTTCATTCTTTCAGTCTTAGCCACACTTGTGACCAAGGAGCAGGAGCAACTCAAATGCACAGTAATACTGGATAGTTTTGCATCAAAACGGGTTTGACTCGCTAGTTATGCAGCCTAGGATCATACAGGCTTGCCTTTTTCCGCCATGAACTATAATTACAGGCAAGTCTTTCTTGCCTTTGTAGTCGAATAATAGGACTATTGCAAAATTTTTGAAATTTTGGGAACCACACGAGCCTTTGTGATCATTGTTAGATCTGATATTCCTAGGCTTCTCTAATACAAAAGCCGTCCCCAAAACACTCTCCAGATTAGCTTAGTGTATTTTATTTATGTATTTATTTTGCTTTGACCGTAACCAAAGTACGATGGGGCGAGAATGTACAATACAGAAAATATGTATACAAAAGTTGGCAGAAAAGCCCCCTTAGTCTGTATCCTCATCAGTATCCTGGAAAACTGTCATGCCTTGGATGTGATCATGGCACGCATTCTCAGGGATTTCATGTCCTGGTCCGTCCAAATATCACACCCGCTGCCAATGCGCATCAAACCCTGGGCCACTGCTCTTCCCAGGCCAAAACCCCACAGTCCCTGCTACCTCTGACAACTGCAACAAGGGTGTTACTGGAGGCAAGAATGGAACGCCACAGTGTTGGCTTGAAGCAGTAGCGTGGCATTGGAGCTCAAACGCCCCCTCCCCCTCCCCCCAACCGTCTCTGTACGCCTGGTGGTTGTCAGACCACCGTGGAAAGTACTGCACCCTTGTTATGGCGCCATGGTAAATGCTGGTCAGTTCCCGTAGAGCGTCCCTCTGTAACTGGAGCTAGTGACAATTCCGTAAAGCATGAATGCCCGAGTTCTCGGCAAGTGCTAGCATCTTCCGTAGCAAAGCTGAACATATGTAGCACAGAGTTTGCAGAGATGCACAGTTCGAAAAGTACCTTCTTCAGGTGATCGTCATCAGAAAAGTCTTTGCGAAAGACAATTCCCAGGTAACGTACTGAGTAGACCCATTCCAATTCGTACCCGCCGATCGACAGAGGGGTTATCGGGTTGTCTTTGCCGAAGAGCATGCCAAAAGACTTCCTAGCATTAAAAGTCAGGCTCTTGTCACTGGTCAAGAAACAAGTCTGTCCATGAGGAATTGGGAGTTCTCTTCAGCTTGGGGCAAGGAGCACAATATCATCTGCAAGTATGACCACTGGTACCATTCATCACGGTACCATTTGTCTGACAACTATACCCCTCAGCCGCATTATTTTGCTATTTTCAGCCGGCTTAACAGAAATTTCGGCTAAAATGCGGCTAGCCACAAATTTTATGGCCACCACCGGCCAACTATAAATTCGGCTGGCTGACGGCTAATTTTCGGCTAAATCGATCGAAATGAAGCAAAGATATCGACGACGAAACTAACTACATAAGAAAATAACGAAATGGAAGGGGGAAGGGGACATAAGCCTAATGGATTTCTAGATGAATCACAAATGAAAAAAGGAGCAATTAGCGAAGAACCCTCAAATTAAAAATCAGAGCCGCATCACCACTTATTTTTTTTCAAGTAATGCTTCCACAGCGATGTGTCCTGACTATTATTACGCGAACCCTAAAAACGAAACCGAAAGTAACCTTGCATGCTAATGACTACACAAATACAGGCACGCTTAAGTTGCTGCCAAGTGAATATATTTTTTAAAAATAAGGTAATCGAGAGCTGGTTACCGTTAGAAATATTTTACAACTAACTTCGTGACTTACGTTTCATTTTGATGCATTAAAACTTCAAAATTTTCGGCTCTAGCCGCATTTTTTTCGGCGGCTAGGCCAGGCGGCCGCCGCAAAATATTCAGCGGCTGTTCGGCTGACACAGAAAAATGTGGCGCGGCGGCTAACGGCGGCGGCTGAGGGGTATACTGACAACCAGTTTTCAGCAAAGAAATGCCATACACTGCCTCATCCAGGACTAGGTAGAACAGGAATGGCAACAAGGGACTACCCTCCGTACGCCGCAGTGAGCCCTGAAAGAAGCTGACAGGGAACCCTCCCAGATTACACAAATAGTCTGCCCTCTCACAACTAGTCTCTTATGAGGTTGACGGTGTATGCGGGGATACTTATAGAGAGCATCAAATGCAGAATTATGTACACCACGTTCACAAAACAAGCAGAGACACGAGAGCCAGCTCTGTGATATCGGCGCACAGTCTCGGTCATAGTGTAGACAGCCATCTAAGTGAATACCGTTTCTTAAACCCATATTGGGCATCACAAGTAGCGGTGAGATTTTTGATGTGGTTCAGTAGCACAAGATCCAGCAGCTTGGCAGTGGGACTCAGCAGTGCAATGCCATGGTAGCTTTCAATAGCAGTGCGGTCTGCGGTCGATTTTTTCAAGATGGGTGTCAAAGTGCTTTTTGTGGTGGACTCTAGTTAGTGGCTATCAGATAGAGCTGCCGAGAGCATTGAAGCTATGAGCCATTTGACCATGAAGGTGTTCAGCATTTAAGCCATCCGGTCCCGCAGCCTTGTCACTCTTCAATGCCCGAAGGAGGTGGCCACTTCAGCAGGACTAATTTCTCGAGGGGGAAGCTGTTGTTGGTTCACTGAGTGGTCAAATCAGTCCCGTTTCAGGCTTCCTTAGATGCAACAAGCAGGCAGATGAACCGCTGGCACCATCCACTGTCGTAGTGACCAGACGGGGGACATGCGAGGTTTGACGGATGGCAGACCGAAAGGCGACATTGTTCCTTGCACGCATGTTGTCCTGGAGTTCAGTCGCACTTATAGATCTGTCATTCAGATGGCACTAGCACAAGGCACCCTTGAAGGCCTTTCTAGATTCCCAGTGTGCAATGTGCATCGAAAATGGCATCTATGTTACTCCGGTCCAACTTCCTGAGTGGACCTCCTTTAGTGCCCTGGAATCACTTGCCATCCATGAATCCAACATCAGTAAGTGCAGCTGACGAACGTGACCAATCTAACCTTTAGTAGAATTGTACGCCCAGAGCTTGCTAAAATGTGGCACTCTTTGTTATCGCTAAATACAGATGTAACAGTGAAGAGAGCGTAGGCTGAGCCCGCTGTTTTAAAAAAGTACCACCGAGAGACTCCCAGCATGTGAATTTCCTTCAATCCAACAGCACAGAATTCTTCTGATGATGTGAACGCTTGTAGTGCGTGACTGTTTTTACAATTGGGTAACACATTTTTCACTGGAAATTAAAGTGGACTTTACACCAGTTCATTTGCTTGTGGTTTGTGTGTTATCAGTTTTTCCTCCAAAGTTCTTCCAAAGACCACAGTAAACCCGTCTACTATTTTTGTGGTGCAGAAATAACTTTTAACTTGTGTCTAATTCTTGAACGGGAACTTTCAACTTGTACCGACAGTTGGAGCTGGTTTGCTAAACAGGCTTTTGTTACTTAATAGCGTCTTCTGCATTCAATGGTTTCAATTGTGTTGCACTATGGTTAGTCACTGCACTAGATGATATGGGAATGCGCCTTGAGCAGAGAACGACATGATGGAAACACCAAGAAGCTGGGAAGGAGCCAAATTCACTAGAACGCCTAGAAACAGTTTCGACCAAGAGCTTATTGCAATCATATTCTGGTAACTGACAAATTTAACGCGAATTTTGTGACAGTCTGGTGGGCCACGATAGTCATGTCAATTAGCAGATATCTTGAAGGATGGCGTGTACGTTACTGTGTAAGAAAATAGAAGACCGATGCAAGATGTGTCCACCTTGGTCTGAACGTAAGTGAAGTATTAGTCTTAAGTTTGATAGTCTTGTGCCAGTTATCCCATAGTACCTATAGAAGCAATTTGGGGGCCTTATATGCAAGAGATGACTTAACTATTTTTATTACAGAATACCGTCCCTAATTTAATTTTTATATAGTCTGCAGCAACGAAAATCCCTGACGACATTTAAAATCTTGTATCCTTCACACCGACCAACCCTTCGTGAGTCCCATTCCGGACCCCTCAATTGCCTCTAAAGCTGTAGATTGGCGGCCATCTTTATTTGTCAGGGACACACTGATGATGTCGGCCCGTTGCATTTCGAGAATTTCCTGATTTTCGTGCGGTTTCATGATGCTACTTGGAATGTTTTGTCGGTCTTTGCTATCTTCGTCAGGATTATTGGTAGACAGAGGGAAGATGTAGGAGAACAGGTGAACCTCTGACGCTGTAGGAGCATCTGTCGTGCAGACAGAGGCCAGGTAGGGATTCAGGACACTCGAGAGCCTGTGATTGGGTCTTGTGGCGTAGAAGACTATTATCGGAATTCCCTGAAGGGCGAAGATACTCTAGCACACCGAAGTCTTTAATGTCTACTCTATCGCTGGGGCTCTGCCTTGACAGGACAGCTGGTGTGCCAGAACATCCCAGAAATGTGAAGACACTTTATCCGCATTTTCAAGAGGATGGTAAGAAAGAACGTTTGGCTTGCTGGTGAAAGTTCGCCGAGTTGGTTACTGCTTTGTTAAGAAGGTAACAGTAAGGGAGTCGTCACCGTGAAGTTTTGGGACTAGGAGTACTTTGTGGATGACTTTCTTCTGGTTGAGATGATCCTCTTCTATGAGTAGCCTTCTTGGGTAATCCAGTAATCTCACTCAACACCCGTGGTTTCGCTGTATATTTTTCTTTTTGCGCCTCCTGTTATTGTGACAATACCGATGTTTAACGAGGACGCTTCTTTCAACCGTGCTCTCCGCCAGGGAATGTTTTTTGAAAGCCATCAGTTAAGGATGTGCCTCTTGTTCTTTCTTCTGAACCACGAAAACACCGGAAGAAATTCAAGAAATGGAAAAAGAAGCTTAGCTTTGTGCATACTCATTAAGTGTACAGGGGGAAAAAAGTAATTTTACGAAAAAGAACTTAATGGATTGTTTCGGCTCCATCGCTTGACTACGCCTTGCAGCCCTCTTGCTGTCACAGGATGTTATCGCCATTGTCACCGCACTTTTACGCAGATCCCGGTCCATGAAGCTTGTTGTGCCGGATAGCAAGACTTGACTCCCGCTTGTCCTCCCCGTCATTGGATTTTATTCTGTCATCAGTCTCCTGCCTGAATAGTACCCCTTTGGTTCCCATTGTCACCCCCTGTAAGCTGGAAATTATTACCCTTAGACTTGTAAGGAAAACCTCCATTTGGGGGTATTTGCCTGAACGGGCACTAAGCCTGATTTTTCCTTAACACACCCTCCCCCCTCCACTCCCACTCCTGGCCTCTGTCACAAGGTTAGTCAGATCTGCACACCAAATAGGATTTAAACACCTCGGACCATGGAAGAGGGTGTATCAAACACATACCCTTTTATCAGAAGTCTTCATAGGAGAGGTTCATCGGCCTGCTTTGAAGCTGCCCACGGATCCTTCTTGTACTATGAATATGCATTAAGGTTGAAGATCCATCCATTCTTGTGGAATTCTGAGTGTTCTACTGAAGCACTCCACTGGCAAACCCAAGGAATGATCAATTCATAACTATACCATCAAGCCAAGATGCTGTCCTTGCTCCGGCTGGACTTCACCAGTTCTGCATGAAAAGAAGACAGCAACAGCAAGAAGAAACGAAGCAAAGAAGATGCGGCAACTTCAGCAGCAGAGTGGAGGATCCCAGCACAAAGATGACAGACCCCCCCCGGACAGGCGCCACTTTCCGAGAAAAGATTGCAACAGTCTGGACAAGACCCTGGATTTGCCCTGTGATGTTGGCATTGGATTACACCCGCAAGCAAATCTGTTTGTGGTCGACGCTGTTGGCAAGCCTGCCCCGCTACGCTCTCGCCTAGGCCAGACTGCTGCCTGTGACACGGGCTGTGTCTCCCGTTCGTCCTGTGCAAGACCGTCATGGATCACTGGCTCGTCATGCAGGATTTTAGCATAGGATTACACCCGCAGGCAAATTTTTTTTACGTCAGCGCTTCAATCTCCAGCTCTTCTAGGTATACCATCACTTGCCGGAATGGGTAGGACGAATCCGGCCTGTTGCCTCCACTCGTTTCATGCTTGAACAGCATGGATTGTTTCAGCGGTGGATTTTCTTCCTCCATACCGGAGTTGGACAACTCGTTGCCATCATCTCGCATCGCGATGCTACTTCGCTTCTCGTCGTGACCCGTTTGCTGCTGGTAGAACTCCCTTTGCCTGTAGTCAATGAAGCGGATCTTCCCCTACCCGCCGATGTTTTGTGTGCAAGCGGGAATCTTGGTGTAGGACTCGTTCTTCTAATAAAGAAAAGAAATTGGAGTCCATGCAAATAAATGTAAGTCCCAGCAAGTCTGCAAACGATCTATGATTCTTCCAACGGACTACACGTCTTCTGCTGCTGTTTGCCAGCAGCCAGAATGACTCGCCATGGAAAAGCCGTGTTGCCTAAGCCATTGGCTCTTCGCTTTTCTTTGAGGATCCCGTTATCTGGTGCCCTGCACTGAAATTTTTCTACAGAGGTCGTCGTTCATCGCCGAGCTGACGCTCGTTTTGCCAGGCCGATGCTAATCGCTCCGCGTGCCTGGCAGGTCCCTTCGCTCCCTACGCTGCTGCGCAAGGTCCCTTCATTCCCTTCCTGCTGGACAAGCGCCCTTCGCCAATCAATGATGTTCCGATGTCAAATGCTCTGTGGTGGTCCGATCCCACACACTCTGCTTCAGGAGTCCCCATCACAAAGGATGGACCATCAGAGGTTCTCATCACGGAAGCATCAACCACAGGATAGAGTACCCACACCATCGTGCAACTGTTGCGCGAGTGTCGACTCAAGATTAATGCAAACGCCGCATCAGCATCCTGCAGCCACAGGATAGAGTACCCACACCATCGTGGAACTGTTGCGCGAGTGTCGACTCAAGATTGACGCAAACGCCGCATCAGCGTCCTGGAGCTATGAGTGATCTGCCTTGCCATGCCTCATTTCCAAGACATCCTAAACGAAAAGATGATTCAAGTGTACAGCGACAACTCCTCTACTGTTACCTGTTTGAACAAAGAAGGAGGGGTTTATTCAGTGAAGCTCCACTAGCAGGTAGACTACTTTTTTTCCCCATCCTCTTGAAGATATGGGTAACCGTCTCTTCACATTCGTGGAAACTGGAATGTTTAGGCAGACAACCTGTCCTGTCAAGGCAAAGCCCTAATGACAAGAGTATTCTTCACCCTTCAGTAAAATTCGAAGCTCAACACCACAAGACCAAATCATCTGCTCCTGAGTTTCCTGAGTCCCTACCCAGACCCTCAAGCCTGCGCAACAGGTGCTCTTACATCATCGGAGACCTGCACTTTCGCTTACATTTTCCCTCCCTCCTTACATCCTTGTACCACTAATCTTGGAGAAGATAGCAAAGACGAAAGGATCATGCACCCTTGTTGCCCGGATTGACCAGCTCATTCACACTTGTTCATCTTCTAGAACTTCTACTGGATTACTCAAGAAGGCTACCCATACAAAAGGATCAACTCTCCCAGAAGAAAGGAAGGACCATCCACTAAGCACATCTCGTCCCACAATTTCAGGCCTGAATGCTTACATACAGCTTTCCCAGATGGAAGATTTGTCAGTTTATGTCGCCAATTGCATCGTCTGCTGTCCAAGGTTCTGCACACAAGCTAAACAAAGACAAGTGGCATCATTGGTGCTGTTGAAACAAGGCTCATCCCCTGGTTCCAACTCTAGCCCACCTTCAACCTAATCCACCTAAGTTATGCATTAGTCCATAAATTCCAATGATGGCCGGATACACCTTTATTGTCGAAAACCTTATGATTACCAGCCTAACCAAAAGTCTTTGACGTGGAAAGACCAAGTCAAGAGGAAGCTATGATTTCCACAGTATGATCTGCTGACAAGCTGCCTCAAGGTACCCTTCGAGCCAATGCGACAATCTTTATTAGGACTCCAGCCTGCTCACTGTCATCCTGTTCACTTCGGCATATGGGAAAAGCTGCAGTGGGCTTTAAACCCTCAACATGGTCGAAACACATCTACTCTTCGACCTAAACTACACATCAGTAAGATGTCTGTCTCGAGCACCCATCCGAGCAGAGACCCAAGTACCCATGGAAGCTTCAGTGCTGGATCCCTCTTTTAAGGGATGAAGAGGAGAGACTGCAGTACTTTGTCTGAGCTTTGCGCTTCTACTTCAATTCAACCAAAGATCTAAACTGGAGAAACGGCCGAACAGTCGTCTTTCCCTGCAGGTCTGGTACAGGACAAGCTATGCCAGCCTTCGCTACTTCCTGGAACCACTCTGTCTTGGATTTGCTATAACAATATGGATGAATCCACTACATCTGACAGCCCAAAGATGTGAGCCCTTTCCGCTTCTTTAGTCCCCTACAATCAAGTCCCTAGAAGAAATCGTTCAAACCACATCGTTAAAGCGTCCCAAGTGGCTGCGTCGTCTTCACTTCGACTACTCAGGGTCCTAGAAGATTCAAGGCACCCGCTAGGCATCCACCAACTATCCAGGAGGCGATGACGGCAACTGCACGCCATCCAGTTTGTTGGAGTATGTGATATGCAACAATTTAATTATGCACGGTATTGTGCGATAAAAACAATTATTTTCCATTCCTCTGCCCTGAATGGAAAATATTTTTATCCCTAAAATGTCTACCCAATTACCCACCCTGCATCCCCTCATTGTTGCCACTAACAGTGCACCAAAACAACAAAAGACGGCTGGCGTTCAATGGCTTTGCGATATTTGAGGTACGTGAAACGGGCTATTCAAAAGAATATTTAGGTCTGCAGCCCTGGTTGCCCTTTGAATAGCTTCAAAATTTGTGGGCTTGTCTGTAAGGTAGTAGTAATAAAAGTCGTCAATACCTCCGAAAGCATACATTACCTGACATTGTTAGCATTCCTTTTCTCGTGCGATTTCACTCCTAGAGATTAAAGTTATAGAGCCTCCAGTCCAGCTTAACCCTCATGTGCACGCCTCGCTATATAAACGCCTGGAATCGTGAACCAGCCTCTTTTCTTCTCTAGGACGCCGATCGGCTGGACATTCCCACTCTGCTCCTGGATTATCTGGGCGAAGGTGCCTCCCGCCCTTCGTCTTCCTTTGCCATTCGAGATGCCTCGCGCTGAAGGAAGGGTTGGCCCAGGTTAACATCCCGCCGCCTTTATCTACAAGCAATACCGGCGGTCCGTTCATCCCCCCCTCCCCCTGCTGGGGTTCTGCTACCAACCATTCAGACTAAATGCCGCACCCAGAATTGTATCTCTCATTCTAAAACCAATTCTTGCGCACCTTCACCAGCAACAGATGGAAGCAAGTGCTTACCTGACGACTGGATCCTAAATGACCAGAACCAAACCACGCTAAACAACAGGGATTGTAAACATCAAAATGCTTCACCCGACCTTGAGAGATCACATCTATTAAATTTAAATTTTCCGTACTCGTACGCTCAATCTCAACTTGAAAAGTACAATTTCCGTATTTTTGCTAGCACAACAGCACTTAAACAGATGCAGTTTTCTCAATTGTACATTTGATTATTTCAATTAAAAATCATCAATTTTTATACAAGTGAAAATGCAATCTTATAACCCCTTTTCTAATCGTCGGTAGAAAATTTCTACTACCTGTAAATAAATTGCATTCAGTTGCTGAGTGCTCTTTATGACTTGAGGTTTTTCGCTCTCCTGATCCGGCCAGTGCGCAACCCTACTGCGCATGCGTCACCATGCGCAGTCCTCCTATAAAAGCAGACAGCTCGCCCCTGGCGGCCATCTCTTTTCCTCAAGCTCTCGTCGCAGACACCGCCTGAAGAAGCTCTCCTCTCCATTCTCCCGTTCGTCGTCCGCATAACATTGCCCGGAACTTCGACGCCGCCTGCTGCCGTTCGTCGTGTGCTGCCTGTTCGCCCATCTACCGCCTGCTCTTCGTTCGCCGTCCGTTCGTCGTTCCCACACCTGCCTAGAACTCCTACGCCACCTCCTGCCGGTCGTCGTGTGTTGCCCGTTCGCCCTTCAACTACACGTTCATCGTTCGCCATTCGTCGTTCGCATGCCATCACCACAGGCCTCGACGCCATCTTTTCCCGTTCGCCGCTCGTTCATCGTTCGCCCGCTGGCCATTCGTCGCTCGCCCTAGCCGTTCGTCACTCGCTGCCCGTTCGTCGTTCACTGACCGTTCGCCGTCTGCATTATTCACAAACACCATCGTTCGCCGGTGTACTATGGACTCCTCACCGTCAAGTCCGCCGCCACCAGATCCCAGCATCGTAGTGCTGCTGTCTCCACCTCAACCTACAGCCTCATTGACCCAAGATCATTCAGCTTTTTTTTTTTCCTTCTTTGATCAAAATAAAGTTACTAAATTTATTGAAAACGTAGTTTCAGTTTTTATATGCCCATAGACTACATGAGAAGGTAATGCACATCATTAACACTTTCAATTGCGTCTCCCTCTTTCCCTGCCTGCCTCTACCCCAACCACCACCGAAACCGTGAAGCAGTGCTTCTTAGTATTTTCACTCTTTCATTCCCAGCCGCGTGTTAATTCAGTACTATTTTGCGCACACTGGCTAAAGCAGAATGCCGATCTACGGGAGCGAATAGCGTGCTTTGCATCATGTAACCTGATCAAAATTACAAGGAATGTTTCCTCCTCCTTCTTTTAGTAAAATAAAAACAATATATAGGTTAGTATGTTGATGCCCTAACCATCAGGATATACATAAAATACTCCTATTTTAAAAGGTACTATAAAATAATATGACGTAAAATTTCGTTTTGTTACTGATTGTTACAGGATGTCCACAATATCTTAATCCTGCCGAACGCTCGCCCTTTTTCTGTGCAAAGGATCAATATTCTCAACCTTATTCATTCCTACCTTGCAGAAAGAAATTGTTACAGGGTATGCACAATACCCTTTATCCTGCCGAATGCTCACCCACTTTCTTTGATACCATGCAAAGAAAGAAAATGTTCGGACTTCTTCATTCCTACCTTGCAGAAAGAAGTTGTTACAGGGCATGCACAATACCCTTCATCCTGCCGAACGCCTACCCCTTTTTCTTTGATACAATGCAAAAAAAGAAAATGTTCGGACTTATTCATTCCTACCTTGCAGAAAGAAATT
>JAHWFP010214618.1:0-14345 GCA_023313725.1 Lithobius niger | reverse complement strand
CGTCGCCTTCATCATGTATTTTTTTTATTATTTGTGTGTTGAACTCAGTTAATATGAAGTCTGACTAAAACGTTTTGTACCATTTTTCTCATAAGAAAAGTTCAAATTTATGCATACACCTGTTATCGTGATTACCTAATTGTTGAAATAGTTCAAAAAATAACACTAAAAACCCATGAGTGTTTGGGATTTCTGTGATAATTTTAACTTTCCACCATTTCCGCGATATTTAAACTGGTCCCACGTAGGTAAGATGGCATAACACCAAGACATTTCAAGCTAAAGTAATTACTGTTAATTCTGCCATTTTTTTTAAATTATGCAATTGTGGAAAATCATTCTCTTAATCTGTGTGCAGCATATGCTTTTAATAATTTTTCCCCAAAAAATGAAAGTTACATAAAAAGTGGTATCAGAGTCAGATAGTTGCTAAGTGGCATCTAATAGTGGCCAGAAATAATAAAAAAAAAAAAGGGAAAATTTGTAATTCTTTTTAATACTGTTTAAAATGTTGTCGTGGTGATTTCCAAATTGTTGTTTTAGTGTCGGTCACCCAATTTCAGTCTTGCTTGTATGTTAAGGCAGATAGACCTGAGAATTTTTGTAGGAAGCATTCGCTCATGACGACTGTTGTGTCCCTGAAAAGTCTTTAGACTAGTCACCGAGCATTTTATTTGTGGGTCGTGTATTGCCGTGCTGCTTCATTTGAAAATGAAAAACTGGTTGTGAAAATATTCTGCCCTACGAGAACATATAATTTTATTTATGGAGGGTTTCATTCTTCACTCATCTGGTGACTGCAATGCTATTGAATTGAACTACATACCATTAGTGGCAAATTGTGCTGTAAAACATTGGTGGCTTAGCATTCAATGCTTCACTTCTTTTCTGAAGTTGAAAATCCATTCTGGTAACGTTACAGTCTTAAACTGTTGGTAGTCGTATGTATGAACTTTGATAAGCATGCGAGATATCGAAAAAGACTGTTAGCTTCATTAGTTGTGGAGTGAATGCTATTTTTCTCTATTTCTTTTTGCACATATATAATATATTGTATAACAATACAAAAACCATCTCTTCCAGTTTGAAGAGAAACTGGACAGTTTTATTGCAAATTCTTTAAAAATTGAGCATGGCATCACACTGATCTCACACGTGATATCAGCACTTTGTCATTAATCATGCCGGTACCAGAGAGGACAGGTTTCTTTCCCACTTACGTCCAACGTAATAAAGTGTCGGAGACAATGATTTTCCACGATGCCAAAATTTTCAAAAAATGGTGGAATGAACAGTAATCGTTTTAAATTTCTTGGTGTTATGTCAACCATCCCGTATGTGGGACCATTTAAAAAAAAAATCGCGAACTCTGTGGAAAGTCATAAATTTCGCAGCAATCTCAGAATTTAACGGTTTAGTTACTTTTGGCTTTTTTTATTTTCAACAAGAGCAGGAAAGCTCGACGTGTTACCGAAATGAAACTTTATTTCTATTCCCCTTCGGAAACATAAATTACCTGTGTTTTTGTTGCATTCTTTCCTGAAAGGTACTTGTTCGCTGGAGGTTCTTGAAATCGTCGGTAGACGGTCAGCTGCGCAACCCAATCTGCGCATGCGTGACCCCTCTTATAAAAGCGGTTCGGCGATTCCCGCCTGCCATCTTTTTTTCCTCCACGCAACAAAGAACGGGGGTCGTGTATGCGCAGACCGGGTTGTGCAGCTGGCTGTCTACCGACGATTTCAAGAACCCTCCAGCGAGCGAGCATCCCTCAAGAAAGAATGCAACAAAAACACAGGTAATGTCTGTTTCCTCCGAGCAATAGAAACAATTTTCAGCCGGCAAAATACTCTTTTTCTCCTTGTAATTCACAGTGAAAAGCAAGTCTGTTACTGTGACTGATGTGGCTGTGGAAAATCATTGTCGCTGTTGTTAACCAAAGCTTGTATACCCCACCTCTTGTCTTGTTAAGGGGCAGAGATTTTTTTTAAGCACTTAATCTATAGCCTGGTTTTATCTTAGATTTATGCAGAAGTGTTCTTGGATAACTGTATTTGATGGCATTATTTAAAGAAGACTGTCAATGGAACAATGTTGATTTGTCTACGTTTTGGTAGACTACGATTTCTCTGGTATTTTATAGAATTTTTTTAAAGACTAATTATAAGTGTATTGAATAAAACTCATTGATTTTGAAGAATAGTAGTTTGCATCAAGCTTCAGACAGTTTTTTTTTTCATGCCTTAACAGGATAACACAGCTAACAGGAGAAGGAAGGGCTTCAAGGAAAAAAAAACTTCAAATAACAGAACATCAAACAAATAGTTTCTGTATAACACTTTATTTGGAAAACCCTTTGTGAAGGTATTTTGTGTTAAATCACAATAGGTTCCGTCTGAAAATACTTCCCTTTAGTTATTTGCTTAAATGGCTTATTTAATGCTCTATACTTTAACCTTCCGTAGCTCCCCACTAGATGGCATCCGTGCTTACATCCCCGGGACGTTACTACCTACCTTTTCCTCACTTTTTGTTTGGGCATAGACCGAGACAGTCACATGCTTTTGCTCTCTTTAAAAATGTCCGCTTTAAAAAAGTTTTTAAATGTATTTGAGGAATTAGAAGTGGGCTCGCATGTAAAAACTCCTGACAATAAACACGCGGCTGATACAATGTTTGCCTTCATCACGTGAAATCCGAAGTTGCAACTATCAAGAAAGAAATGGTGTACTACATTCAACTCAAAGAGGAGATACTTGTCCGACCAGAATACCCATTGGTTTTTCTAGGTCTTGTGTGGCTTGAGAAAAGGGCAATACCCATCCATCTAGAAAGTACAAAATTAATAAAAATGTGAATTCTGGTGTATTCCTTACGTTGGGTGAAAGCTATTATATGCACAATGTGGGTAATAAAGACAACATCGCCGGGCCTCTATATTTCCAGAGAAAGATATGACCGGAACACATGTGGAGAAAACGGCGTCGCCATGTCCCCAGTGAATGAGAAAGCAGCTTCCCCATGTGTCGTCGGAGTCTACACGTTGGAGAATGGACGTCGCCAAGGCCCAGTGAAGGGACGTTGCTTGGATGGACAGGACACTTTCAATCATACATACAACATTTCGGATAGTTTTCACTTCATCCAAAAATATTCACCTTGCTCTATAGCTTATTGTGAAATAAATGCTCGTTTCAATCCCCATACTGCTAAAATGTTTCATGCTACCACGCTGTTTGCTTCCAGGCGCAATCGAGCGTGCAATTCCAGCGCTAGGCAGCCATAACTTCCCTTTTTCATGGGCAGGCATCGCTTGCAGATGTGCCCGATTTCTTTGGGAATTTTTTTTGATTTTTTTCATGCATATAGGCAGTCGCTTTCTCAATGGGGAAAGAAGTTTATGAAACGTGTCATGGGCTCACTCCTGTAGATCACAATCCATTATGCAAGAGATGCCGAAAACGTGATTTCGTAAATATCAAACGCGACATTTGCAAACAACAAGGACGAGACCAAGGGCTTCCTCTGGTCATGGTGAAAATCCGACAAGGAGGAGGTTGTGAGGCCTAAATAATTAGAACAGGAGAAAAAGGATTCCCTAGATGAAACATTACTCCTGGAAGGTTTGGATGAAGGTGATTTTGTTAATCAAGAAGTAATGAACCACAGTCATAGCTACAGTGAATCAGCCGCTTCCACACCGTCAGTTGCCAGTGCAGGAAATGCCAAGGGCAAGGATTTCAACGTGGACAAGACCAAGGGCTTCCTCCAGTCATGATGATAATCCGACCACAAGAATGCTGAAAAAGAGGATCCCTATATGAAAGATTACTCCTGGAACATTTGGATAAAGGCGATTTCCTCACGTCGGAAATGATGAACCGCAGCTATAGCTACAGCGAATCATCCGCTTCCACACCGTTGGTCACCTTTTCAGCTTTGGATCGTTCCGATTTTGTGTTGGCTTGCATCTCTTTTATGGCAACCATGGATGCCATAAAAAAGATGCAAGCCAACACGAAATCCTTTTTCAAAGGAGTAAACAACAGAATTTTCGTTAGGTTATTCGCCCAATCTTAGAATATTGGGTCCCCTTTTGGGAGCCATTTTATTTGAAGCACTCTAGAGTTATGGAAAATGTACAACGTTGATTTACCAAAAGAGTGATTGGTATGCACCATGTGGAGAATGCTCAAAGACGTTGGACGTGAAAACTCCCGTCCCTGAAAAGGCGTTGACAGAGAGGTGGGCTGATCTACATATTCAAGGTCTTGCACGAGTTCCTGCAAAAACGCCCTAATTCCGTCTTTGTATTTAATGACAGTGGAAGTGGTAAGGTAAAAATACCAGAGGGTTGTTCTTTAAACTTAGAATTGCTAATCCTCACTATGAGGCGGTAAGAGATGTTCTCTTTTCAAATTGGTACACTTTGGAATAGTTGCCACGTTTGTGGTGGAGGCCCTTCCATATTAAACTTCAAATGTAGATTGAATTTTCACATCACTGTTGAATACAAGAAGATTTTAATGAATAATTTTGGAACCGGGCATGTCAATGTATACTAGCCTACTTGTTTCTGTTTTTCTATCTTTGTTGTATTGTTTTTTTTTTCTCTGCTTATGTTTCAGCCATCAGGTACTTGCTTTGTGTTTTGGTTACCATTACCACCAAACTAAATTCTCATTTGCAGACTCCGACTCGTACAAAATGGGATATCCCTCTTGCTGTCGGCACTTGTCATCTACCTAATTTGCACATAATTAAACTATAATTTATGCAAATTTTACGTCGCCTGACCCCCACTCTCTACTCACCCTATTGCCTATTCCAATCCACTTTTTCTTTTGCCGTGGCACACGTCGGACGTGGTTTTAAATTGGTGCTACGAATTTGGTAGATTGTGTCGTTTCCGTCTAGCAGCGTTTTGGGGAATTGGTCGAGTTGCAGAATAAGCCTTAAGTTTGACTAATTAATTTGTTCTGAAGAACATGGCAACGAACAATTTTAATCTTATCCGCCTTACAGTAAAACTGAGATTGACGGCGGGATGTGGCGAGTACTAAAAACAGGAAGGCCTGTTTTCAACGAATAAGCGTTTAGCAAAAGTGTAAATAAGAAGTAAATATGCGGTCGCCGTCGAGGCGCTGAGTAAATGAGAGATGTGTTGAGAAATGGGGTAAGCTAGGCCTAGGAGAGAGATTCAGAGTTAGTCGAAATGAGTATGAGAATGTGGCTAGAAAAAGGGTACACTATACCCACGAGGTTACACAATAACCCAGTGATGATGTACGTATAATGAAAGTGTACAGGAAAAGTGTGTGGGGCCTAGGAGTAGAGGCGGTAGTTACTTTTTCCGCAGGTGACTAGGGGCATGCGGAGGTTTTGGAAGGTACACATTGATTGTGTTTGCAACACGGACCTGTTGCCAGGGGTGTTTGTGAACAATTGGAAGCGCACAAGTAGCCCGGCGCTGTGCAGGGGTTGCTGATGAGAGGTGGCTTCCAGGCATATATAGAGAGTGACAGGTGTAGGACCTGGATGTGGTCAGACGCAGGGGTCTGTCCTATCCACATAGTTGGCCTGGCGAGTAACTTGGTACAAGACGGCGTTGTAGATACGGCGCAGAAGCTGAGTGGGTAGGCCTACACTGCGTGCTGACGGTGGTATGACGGCTCTTCAAATGAAGAAAATGGTGGCCTCTGGTTTCACGGGCACAATGGTCATAGTGGTACAATAGAGCATTTCGGGCATATGGCATTGAATATCGGGGATGGGCCAGGAGATTGGTGCTGTATCCTTTTTCCTGGCTGTTTGGTCGTGCTAGGCACGACAGGCTGGGCTGGGATGGGCTAGGCACAAACGGTAGCTAGGAAGGTCAGGTTGTGTTGAACGCCGGTCGATTAGCAGGGCGTAGGGGGGCCACCATTGTTGGCGGAAACGCCACACACCTGCAACGAAGGCAGGTCACACGTCACCTTGATTGACAAGTTGGAGGCTGGCCGAGCGCCACGTTTTTTAATCTGATCACATTTTGTATAAAATAGGTAACACGGTGAGTCGGAGCCAGCCTGCGAATGAGAAATCATGATTCTACCAGAGAACTTGTTCTCGCTGGAAAATCAAGTTCTCAGAGTAGAATCCGACGAAACTGTTACCTTCAGTGCAGCCTCCCGCCTCCCTGGCACTCCTGTGGCTCAGCTGCAAAAGACAGTGGATTGGAATAGGTGGTAGGGCGAGCAGGGAGTGGAATCAGGTGACATAAAATTTGCATAAATTATAGTTGAATTGTATGCAAATTAAGTAGATAAGTGCCGACTGCTAGAGGGATATCCCATTTTTTTTAATAAAATAGGCAACACAGTTTCGTCGGATTCTACTCTAACTTCCAGTTCTCTGGGAGAATCGTCATGTTTGCAGCATCTAGCACTTTCTAGTTCTCTAGCACATGCTCACAGCAAGCAGAGGGATGCACACAAAAACATCTAACACAACAAACAAGCCACGTGCCTCCTTTATAATTGAGTAAAAATTTGGTACGTCCTCGTTAGGGTGGAGTGTCAAACCTTTTATTTTTAATCTCTCATTGGCAGGGTGTGGAAAAGTTGCTCTTGGGCATCACCACAGACAAAAAATTTCATCACTCTGGGGTCATGTCTTGAGGTGCCCCAAGGGCCTTCACGTTTAACATTGTTCGGCAATGGGTGGAACGGCAAAAATGATGATTTGACATTTTAAAATCTAATTATTAAGATTATCTCATTCGATTCTCTCAGAAACTACGCTAGCATGCGGTAACTACAAACAATTACATTTTTCTTAAAAACTGGGAATCATTTAGCATCGAAAATTATAAAAAATGGCCTTTTGGCCCATTTCTACTACTTGCACTATTGCACAGAAAACATTTTTTGGGGGCAATTACGGCTACCTTTCTTAGTTTATAAGTGTGTCAAATGATACATTAAAATTAAATTTAGACAAATCAAATCATTTTTGCTTTTTTCGTCATTCCACCCATTGCTGTTTTATGTTAAACTTGAAGGCCCTCAAGACATGACCTCAGAGTGATGAAATTTTGTGTGTGTGATAGTGATGCCCAAGAGCAACTTTTCCACCCCCTGCTAATGAGGAATTCCAAAGAAAGGTTTCTACGCTCCACTTTAGTCCTCGTGCACCTGGAAATGAGCTGTTGGAAAATGTCGCACGAGACTCACAAAAACGCACACTTTCACAACGAAGATTCACTACCTGCAAATTTTCAATTACTAACTGTAGTCTTCATCAGGCACCTTAAAGGTAAGTTTGAACTCTGTTTACATTTCGTTTTTCAGTCCAATACATTGTTCGAATTCGAAACTACCGCTGTCTGCTATATTCAGTCGATTGGTGCACCCTTGCCCACTGTATCACTCGGGCCTTTCTTTACACGCAGTCTTCCATTCAACTTCGAGCTTCCCTCACAAGTCTTTCCCAATCAGGTTTGTAATATTAGAAAATGATGGGCCTTGCACATTCATAAGCGAGGCCGAGTGTCGTATGAACCATACAAGAAACCAATGGCTACCATGAGAGGCATCACCTACCATTCAGACCACCCAAAAGTACGACTGAAGGCAAATGCCCTCAATAAGTTTGTTCGGCTGGCCACAAACTTGAGCAGTGAGCATCTTGCCAACCCACATCTTGAGGAGGCCAAACGTAAATTCTTGAGCTTAGGGTACCCGGGTGGAATGATTAATGGACTTATAAGGAAAGCGAAAGCTGTAGCAAAGGCAGGGAAGAGAAGTAAAAGTTTAACCACGAGTGATCCAATCATGGACATAAAACCAAGAGTGACACTCACCTACCTTGAGGGAGTTAGTTGCCCAATTCAGCGAGAACTTAGAAAGAATGGCTTCAGAACATTTATTAAGAACGAAGAAGGACTGGGAAAGAAGATACAAAGGAAGGGCCAACACCATGAGAATGAAAAAAATGTTGCGACGAAGGTGACCCAAAAGCCAGGGATAAGCAAGAATTGGCACGAGTACAAAACACCAGAGAAGGAGTGTATAGAGTACCGTGCAAGGACTGCAATGCCGTGTACATTGGCGAGACTAGAAAATGAATACGAACGAGGCTCAGCCAACATATGGGGAATGTTAGAAATAATGCTATCGATAACAGCATTGCAGTCCATTGCACGGAAAGGCAGCATGATGTTGAGTGGGGTAAATCGGTGACACTGATTAAATCTAACTCGAAATGGGACAACCATTTAAGATGCCTTGAATCCATTGCGATTAAAACAAGCAGATCCCGCTTATGAATGTGCAAGGCCCATCATTTTCTAATATTACAAACCTGAATGGAAGATTGCGTGTAAAGAACGGCCCGAGTAATACAGTGGGCAAGGGTGAACCAATCGACTGAATATAGCAGACAGCAGCAGTTTCGAATTCGAACGGTGTATTGGACTGAAAAACGAATGTAAACAGAGTTCAAACTTACCTTTAAGGTGCCGGATGACGACTACGGTTAGTTTAAAATTTGCAGTTAGTAGACTATCTTCGTTGTGAAAGTGTTTGTTTTTGTGAGTCTCGTGTGACATTTTGCAATCGTAGTGTTTCACAGTGAGATGAATAACATTGTTTTTACTGAAACAAGCTGTATTTGATAAAGATATTACTGCCACTAGATGGCACCACGGCAGATTATAAAGAAAATATTGTGGCGTCATCTAGTGATAGTAATATAGTTAACCTTTACAGCTTGCTCCCACATGCATGAGGATGTTTCAAACTTTTCCTCAATAAATATGGAGGCATGTGGCTTGTTTGTTTTGTTAAAGATATGTCTTTTGCTTGGAAAATACTGTACCTGTTAATTTTTAGCATTTATAATACCTTTACCTTGAGATTTGAAACTTCGTCTATCTGCCCAGCTCTACAACCCAACTGCGCATGCACAGCCCTCCTTATAAAGAGTGCGCGCTCAAAAGCTTTCCATCTATTGTTCTCAATGCGACCTGCTTGTCAGTCGCCTTCACCTTGTTTCCAAAGCATTCGTTTCGAGTGCTCATTTTTTGGCATTCGTCCAGTATTTCTTCAACGGTCTTCGGTCTAACGGGTGTTAGGCCTACGATCTGCTGCCGCTCTTCGGTTCTCTTCCGTTTCCTGATCCCGGGACTTCAACCACCGATCGCAACGCCACTCGGATTCGTGCCAACCACAGCACCACAGATTCGATTCTGACACTTGTGTCTCTCGTTTGCTGTCAAACACTCTGGAATGGCAGCCACTTGAGGTCCAAAGAAGGGATCGTCGACTAGGAGTGTTCTACACGATATATATTGGGGATACTCTTTTAAACCCAGACGACTACATAAATATTCCTAGCTATTTTGGGCGACATGACCACCATAGTACCATGAGGCGAAACCGACAGGAGAACTTGCACCTCTCCCGGGAAGTGTCCCAACCAAAGTGATCGCACTGCAGAAAATAACGGGCACCACAGAAGAAAGTGTTTGATCGTCTCGTCCTCTGTCCCACAAAAACACAAAGGGGAGACGCCTTCATCCCGCTTGGACAGCAAAAAGTTCAGTCCAATGTGCCCCAGGTGCAGCCTAGACACAACTGCCACCGACCTCCGATGCAGCAAGTCCTACACTGCCGGGAAGTACAACGTAAGGTGGATGTTAAAATACTTGGTATCCGGCACCCTCTCAAACTAGTCATCCTCCTCCTACCCTGAGCAACCCTGTACCCCACTGACAGAACATCCCTAAGACAGTTCACTGCCCCAACTGAACCACATTCTTCACTCCATACTGTTTTGACTGGAAATCCGCTACCTCATTCCCATCCACCCCCACGTGACCCAGCACCCACGCTACAGACACCCTCCTCCCACTCAAAATCACCTGCAGAATGTTCATGCAGATATCCAGGATAATGGGATGGGAAAAGTCCATTTTCTGGAGGCACTCTTGTAGGCGCATTATTGCCGTCTGTGCATCCGAATGTATCAACACCCCCGCATCCGGAAGCTCAACACAGGCATTTGCCCCCACCGAAAGCGCAATCAGTTCCGCAACTCCCGCCGATGTGACAAAAGATATATGGCAACTACACTGCATTATTGGGCTGGGGACCCAAACCTCCACTTTCCCTCCCATGGATGCACTCAGGAAGGAAGCATCACAGAAAACCTCCAAATGCTGTCCCATCCCACCATACACACCAATGCCTGCCTCCTGCAGCACGTGAGATAAAAACCAACGGGCAACTCGGGGCCACACCACCCTCACAGGAACATCTTTCAAGCACGATTCCCTAAATACCCGCACAGCTCTGCCTGCAGTACCTAGCTCCTTCAAGACACTGGCCTTAGCAACCGGTCATTATTTATGGCTTGGGGGGGGGGGGGGGAGGTGATGATCACATTTACGATGTCCCCCCGTGCCCCTGGAAAAAATATTGACCCCTCCCCCTCCCCACTCAAGGTCCAAATAAATTGTGACACACCCCCTAAAAAAAAATGATTCCTGTAGCCAAGATTAGTTCTGTATCTAAACTAAGTAGCTCTCCACACTGACAATTACCATTAGTTGTAAGGAAACATGTCTCATTTTTAATGAAAGACATGTTGGATTAAAAATGTTTTAGATGAACAAACTGTTTGCTTGTATGCACACATCTGCAACATAGTAAGCATCTGAAAGGCTAAAGAAGTCTAGAAGCCAGATACCAAGGCTTTTCTGTAAAGTCTTTTGTAGAAACTAACTAAATCAGGGGGGGGGGGACTTTTCCCTCAGAAGCGAAGGAGTTTTTAGAAATTTGAGAGCTGAAAGTGCCATTTTTGAGATCCAAAAATGACTTTTTTCCCAGTTGGTCAGTGTGTTTTTGGCCCCCTCCCTTGACGGAACCTGATAAATATATGATCCCCCAGCAATAAATAATGACCGGCGTCGTAAGGGGAAAATAGTCCCGCCAACAACATCTTATGGGACCCTGGCGAAGTTCTGCTAACCGTATTCAGCAAAAGCGATTGTGCCCTGAACTTCATCGGTGTTACCCCCAAATCCACCTGGAGAGCCAGCAGTGGTGATGACCGCAATGCCCCCATAATTAATTGCAGACACACATTCACCTCTCTTTGAACCCTACTAACATAACCTTGGAGCAGAAACGGAAGGCGATAGTCTACACTGACTGAATAAAGGACTTGTAAACCCCCTTTCAACAATGCCCTCCCTGGATCCCTGTATAACACGAGAAACGTGCCAAGATACCCGAGCGTTGTAACACCCGGCATTTAACCTCCCGTACCTCCTTTGCATAAGTCAACCCATCCACACCCCTAGGTAACAAACCTCTGGCACAATGACTACACTTACCCGCAATATGCAGCTCAGAACAACTGGCTGCACAGCATGCTAACTAAACGCTATCACCTGCGATTTCCCCATTGACAAATCCTAACCCCTCGAGGCCAACCAAACTTCAACCACAGCAATAACCCTTCTGAAGTGTCTCCTGCACTACCGTCACCTCAGGTCCCACCAGCCAAACCACCAAATCATCTGTGAAAGCCGCTACATTTGAGAACTTTGCTTTTGGCCCTCTCCCAGTCATAACCATAACGCCAGAAGGAGAGAGGAATAATTTTGCTAGGTAAATCCCATCAGAAATTCCCTGGTTCTTTTCCATGCCACAATCTACACGAGCATGAGACATCACAGGGCCTTTCTCTTCCCGAAAATGCCAGGGGTGGCGGAGGCCGGACTCGAACCCGGGACCTCTATCACTTGAGACGGTCATGCTAACCATCAGGCCACTCACCCCACGCTACATTTGAAAGCCGTGTAAGAACCTGCAGGAGGTCATTCAAAAGGATGGCAAACACTAGCGGACTAGAGGGATGCATACTTTAAACAATTAAAAGTAATTGAAAGGCTTTAAATTGAATTTCTTTGATTATATAGAGAATGATTTAAGAGAACAGTCACCATGTGTATTGGAGGCAAAACTTAGTTATCAGGTTTTGCCCAATTATCTCGAATTATTGGACCATCATTTACGGGGTTTTAACAAGTTACATTTAGGAGTCTTCTGATTGGCTGACTAATACAAAGTTTTGCAGGTACACGGAGGACACCTGGAGCCACCCTTTGAAACCATAAAACAAAAATCATCAAAAATGCAGTTACGTGGTCTTGTAGTTTAGGCGACGAAATATTCCTCAGCCGACCCCCCCCCCCCCCCCTCGTTCCTTTCTCCTCCTCCCCTCCCTATGTTCCCCTCTTCTACACAGTGCTCTAAGTGCCTCAGTCACTACATCCCTCCAACCTACCCTGCTTTTCCCCCGCCTCCACTCTTCGCCCCTCTCCCTGCTCTTTTCCTTATCAAACCTCCAGAACTGCGCACCAGATTCCCTCCCACCTTTTACCACTTTTCTATCCATCTTCTGGTTAAACTCCCCGATTTTCCTCGCCACCAGTGCCCCCTTCTTCCGCCTCACATTCTCCCTCCAACGCTCCTTACTTTCCTCCTCCCTCCTCTTCCCTGAGCCTCTCCTCCAGTGCCTTCAGGCTTCCTTCCTTCTGCGGACTGCCTCATATCCCCCTTTCCACCTCCTCCCTACATTCCTGTCAGCCACCCTCTGCACCTCCGTCTCCCAACTATTATATTCCTCTCCATCTTTCCTCTAACCCCTCTTCAGACTAAAGGCCGGTCTTCACGTGGCGTCTTGCCTCGTTTGCCTTTAGGGCACCGTTTTCGTGTAGTCGTCCCCAAGACGCCACGTGTAGACCAGGTCGGCAACATAAGACGCCGAGCTCGGCGTCTTGAACCAACTGGATGGATAAAGACACTGCTCGGCGACACAATCCTGCCTTCGGGCAGTAGAGGGGGACCAGTTAACCAATAGGAATATAGATTTTTATCAGATAACGAAAACTCCGCCAAATTCAAGCTGTTGTCATGACAACCTGTTGACACGCCGACGACAAGTAGTAGTGACGCAGTGTGTACGCGGTAAATCGCCCGACTCTTTTCGAGGTTTTCATACCTCCCCCTAGCAAACGAGGAAAGACGCCGGTGACTACGACGCCATGTGAAGACCGGGCTTTATCCAGTAACTCCTGATTCTTCAGATTCCACCGCCTTCCCTCTCCGCTGTGCCCTTCCACCTCTTTCTCCTCCATTCAGACCAGATCAAGCAATGATCAGAGTCCACCCCCTCCACATCCATCACCATTTCCCTCACCAACCGCCCTCATCTTCACTCCACACGACAAAGTCCACTGCATGCCTGCTGCTCCCTTTCCCCGAGTATACGGAATCCTTTCCGTATTGCCCAGGTTGGCCAATTCCAATTTACACTACCCCAGAAACTGTATTGGTTAGTTTGAAAATTCGCCGTTTAGCGTTAAGAAGGCAGCACCTAGTACACATGCTCCCCTTCTCTTCCGATGGTTGATTTTAGTAGCCTTTTTTAACGCTTACGCAGACGAGCACTCTCATCAGCTTTAAATTAACCAGTAATTCTTAATACTATCGTTCCACTCGACCTCGAGTAATACCACGAATGGACTAGTCACACTTTTTTTCCCGTACTGTTTTTCACTGGAATTCTCTTCCCGAGTCGGTGGTCTCAGCTACCTCAACAAATTCATTTAAAAACTTTTTCGACCCTGATTTTTTTTTTTTTTTTTTACCACTGAAGCCTTGTTATTTTTACATTGTTATAAATAGAGAAATTAAATATGAATTAATTCTCATAGTATTTTATTGTAAATGACATTTCAGATATTAAAGGTACCCCCGGCCTGCCTTATAACAGCCACGCGCTCATCATCATCAACGCGAATTCAACCACAAGGTCAACTGAGATAGGAGCTGCGTTCCTCGAAACGAAGAACGTAGCTACTGTCTCATTTGACATTGTGCCTGATAGATGACCCAGCATATATATATATATATATATATATATATTTTTTACTAATGTCGTTGTTAAATTTTTCTGTACTTCTGTTACCTTTTCCATATAATGCCCTTCTGGGCGCTTTGCAATACTCATAAAGTTAAAAATTTAAGCATTAACGCATTAATCCACCGGAGCAATAAGATTAGTTGTAGAATCGCGTACACGCCGGAACATATTGGCACCAGTATGGGTTATGGAGGTCATAACTACAAGGTGCACTACATACAAATGGAGGAAAAAACAACGGAAGAGCGGATTTCTTAGGCTTAAAATAACGTTGTTTTTTTCAACAACAAAAATCGCGCGTTTTAGGTCTAAGCAATCCCTCTGGGCTTCAGTATGATACCCTTCTGTTTCTCTCTGCGGTGCCCCTTGCA